>OX359247.1:42836531-43114426 GCA_947179485.1 Allacma fusca
TTTTTAATGACTCCTTCCGAAATATTTATTCATTTTTTATCTCCCTCTGGTGTGACTATGTTTCCCTAACTTTACCAGGTCGTTTTTATGAAGCTGAATGGTAATCAATAAAATAAACATGATAGACCTTGTCTACACTAATAGCAACCTAAAAATAACCTTCATCTCCACCATGGGTTAAATCCACATATTGTTTTCATGACAAAGATTAACAACTTCACCATCTGACAGCCATTTTAATTCTTCCATACGTAAATGAGTCCATTGTGATTGCATATAATACAGTGGAATCACAGTATATTACGTATGCACATTTTTGGGGTGTGTCATAACGACCCTTCCTGTATTTATTATTAGCATCGGAACATCACACTGACCCTATACCTGCATATCAGTCTATAACCAAAGCTTCGAAAACACATGTGTATTATTGTACTTTCTGTATTATAGTTTAACTTTACAAAATGTTAATCCAGTTTGTCAAGTTCTCAAGAGCAAACTTTGAAATTACGTAGGATCCATTTACAATTTTTCCAAAAAATATTGAAAATTCTGAAAGACATCACCTAGTAAGGAAATATTCAGCTGACCGTAAAAGTTGCAATACTCGCTCATTTTCTGAATTGCTAATTTTCCCCAATCAACTTTTGCGTGTTCATAATTACCCGGTATAATATGCTTAACATTTAGTTTGGATTAAAATGAATCAATAGGTGGTAGTTCACATTTGTCTAAATCTCTACGATTTTATAGCTTTATAAAAGCTCCAGATGTTCAGAAAAGGAAAACTCTCTCCCTGGGCAAAAGGAGCTGCTGTGAAATCAGATGTAAATTCTATCTTGGTAACCATAAATTCAGCTCCGTCAACCACTAGCATATCCGAAACTTACCTGGTGATGATGTTTAAGGTCACAGACTGTCAATGACTGTGAATATATTGTTAATCGCAACTGCTATAAACATTTAACTGACAAAGGGTACTATAAAAATATTCTCAATCAATTCATGGTTTAAATTATAAACCATAGGATGATTGTCATGTCCGCTAAGATTATGTACACCTACTAGTACATTCGAGCACCAGCTAGCCCGAATGGACTATGAGCTACGTACATACACAAGAATGTAAAATGTTTGTGATGGTCTATACGAACCCAACCATCTTTCCCCCTCTGGATCGATATCTTCATCACAGAAAAACAGATCAATCGTCCTATTTCAACAATGTTTTCATAAAATGGATATTTAAGATTCCATATCTTGGTTTTGTCACTAAGAGCTTGAGAATGGTAATAAATCTATGAAGAAAGTATCCATTATATTTTAAGCATCAGACTTATTGTGATGTTATGCTCAACTTTACCATAAGGATCTATACAAATGTATGGATAACTATATGGTGTGTGTATGTGCGAGTATTACTTATCACCATCTAACTTTGAAAGTAATATAATTGAAATTCGCGTTGATCACATGCATTCAAAAATTTGTCGATTAGTGATGCCTATCTACGTTGGACTTAACGAATTATTTTGGACTCATAACCTAAGTAAATATAAAATGAGCTGGGACAATACAATTAGAAGACATAAATGAAATGAAGGCGTTTTTGGGCATACGTGAAACTCATTTTCAATGCACATATTTTAACACATCTTTCTAAAAACATCTTTAAAGTTTCGTTGGAGGCAAACACTTCAAACTTATTTTTACATAAGTGTTGCACGTTTTTTTGACCAGGATTATTAATCAACTATTGAATTTTGGTGCACATAATAGTTCGAGTGAAGGATAATTGACCAGGTAATACAAACAAATTTGTGTCAACTATATTTTCATCCGTATCCTGTTTAATTATAAGCATACAAAATAATGCAAGCGTGTATCTGTTTTAAAGCACGGTCTGATTGTTTAGAGTTCTGACTACGTGAGTCACGGTTTTATTATTTTACGTTGTAAATCATGTTCTGTTACCAAAATTCTCTGTTTTTGAGATAACTTGTTTTATATTAATTTTTCCGGTAAAGAATAATCACCTGTAAATTCCTGCACCAAAAATCCACAGCAATTTTCTGAAATATTTTGAATACGCTTTTCAAACTTTTGGTGTGTGTTCAACGTTCATGGGTTTTTCCACTAGTTTACCACCTAGTTTTATTTTTACGCTTTGTATTGAGAATAGTTTACCAGCCAGTTTTAGCCACCGCCACAAAGAGACAACATGCATTTAAGTCCCTTTCGTTTATAAATAATACCTGTATTTCAATAAGTACCTCCGTGTTATAAGCTTCACGAATATTGTTAACATTAATAAATATACCCTTTTAATTCCAAACTAGTAAGTACGGTAATGGTAAATATGAACCCTAATGAAGTGGACGAAATTTAAATATTTCGATATCTAAAATAGCAATGAAACACAATACAAGTCGTGTTGGCAGTACTCATCATTCATATTGACTAAATTTTCTACTCCGATATTAAGAGTATATTTAATGGAATCTCTATGTAGTACAATGAGTGGAAATGATGATAACCATTTGTTACAACTTTGTACGCACTCTGGATCGAATATTTTAAATATGCAATGCAAATGAATAACGTTTTTTATCTCGGAAATAAACCGTATCGGAGTTAATTTAATGATTTAATTGTGATGTTATACAGTTAATAAAATACATTGGGTCCGTAGTTTGTGCAATATATACTATCTACCATATAACCGTTACAAGGGTACAGTGTAAAACATGTTATTTGTATATGCTTTATCCCAATTTGAAATTTGAACATTATGAACAAGTAGTTTTATGATTTTTAAAATTCGCATGTATTATAATCCTCATATTACATTATTTACAAAAATAAACCATCATTATATATGACTTCTCCGTGGCTTTTAGACGTGCACATTATTTCCTTCCATTTTTGCAAGTTCTAAATTACGCAAATTACACCTTCTGAGTAGGTAAAAATCAATAATGAATTTGTACGTACCCTCTATCATGACCCATTTGACGACTTTGGCCCAACATTTCATTACCATTATTTTCACGTACTACAGATCGCGTATCTTGATGTTCGTGAATCTGGTCTTGCATACAGTCATCGATAAAGATATTATCACACTCAGAGTTAATAACAGGGACTCGATAGCTACCGCTCACACACTCACGCATTGGTGAAGGCACTGTACAATTGCCACACAAGTTACTGCTAAATAACTCGGGGTTCTCATAATAGGGTGTTTACAGGGACATGCTAAACGACGGTCGGTTCGGTGCGAACAGACTCCATTATCACAAAGAAGTTCATATACACAGTGATAAACATATCATTATTGCTGTCATCCACCTTTAGGGCAGTTTTCAAGACCTTTGTATTAATGGAGATGAAATCATCAAGTGGTATGTTGGCATAGAGTTCATCATTCAAATCATTAACAATGTCAATACTCAGAACTGATGGAGTAGGGAAACTTACAAAGTAACTGCAAGGTCCAGAACGTCAATGCAAGAAGTTTACTTACAATATTTAACGAATACTTAAATTGCATTCACAAAAAATCAAACAGTGAATAACTAATATCTTTCCCTTGCCTTTGTAGTAACGGGAGTCAAATATTACTTTAATGATCGCTTACGCCCATTGGGTGTTGCAGGGCGGTTAGGATTTAAACAACAGTTCGCATGATAATGCGAATTATGGGATTGAATAAATCTCTTCTTGCAAGTACTACAGAAATTTAATGGGACTATTTTTTAGAATGCATGGTAAATTTTAAAAAATAGCAGTAACCATTTTAAAATGCAACTGTATAGTTTGCCGGAACTTTGTTAAAGTACGAATAATTAGGTTTGAGCCTGTTTAGGAATCTATAAAGAGCTACATGTCAAAAATAGTTTAATAAAATTTCCGCATTCATAATATTACTACTACTAATAATATTATTACTAATAATAATATTATTACTAATAATAATATTATTACTACTAATAATATTATTACTAATAATAATATTATTACTAATAATAATATTATTACTAATAATAATATTATTACTAATAATATTATTGTTACTAATAATAATTATTATCGTCATTTTTTACCTTCTTCTCCTTTAAGCTGGGTAAAATCATGCAGTTAGTTTCCTTTTCGATGGTCAGTGTTGATCGTTCTCCTCTATTGTTGGCTTCATAGACCAAGGTTTCTAACTCCACATGCGCTGAACCAGGTCTTCAGATTTCGTAAAGCATTCCCCAAGCTATATATTCACAATGTTAAACCATTTGTTTATACGCTACAAAATATGCATCAATGCTGTTGTATTGAACCATATTGTTTTCACTGAGGATTATTATAGTGATGCAGCGGTGTTTAACCATTGCTTGGTTACTTTGATTATAAACGTATAGTTACCCCGTTTTGATCTTCAGTAAATACTGTATAGGATATTCTGAATGGATCGTGTCAGTTTTCACAACTTTGATTTTCTTTGAATGTTTTTGAATACATATATTTGGCATGTCTTAGATAAGAATTCACTGGTGAATCTGCAATGTTTGTTAGCTGCTTAGAAGGATCACGGGTTTCAGATTCCATCGAAATAGAAGTTTACGAGTTTTGGGAGTCAGTTGAAATAAACTCCTTTCTTTTTAAACCAAATATAGAATTCCAAATTCGAAGTGTCCTTTAAAACCAAAGTTTGAATTCAAAGCTGATAAAAACAGAATAAAAGGAAATAACAACTATTAAATAAGCAGAATAAAACTGAATACTAAATAACAAATAAGCAGAATAAAACTGAATACTGAATAACAAACAAGCAGAATAAAAGGGAATACCGAATAACAAATAAGCCGAATAAAAGGGAATACCGAATAAAAATAAGCAGAATAAAATGGAATAATGAGTACAATTCTTAAGTTCAACAGAAATAAATCAAAAATAGGTAGATAACAAAACATTAATATAGAACAGAAAGAAATAAAACATTAATATAGAATAAAAAAGAAATGAAACATTCAAATAACACTTTTATTTTATTCTCTGATTATGTTTTATTCTTTAACTATTCTTTAACTATTTTTCATTTCTTTTATTCTGTGTTTATGTTTTATTCTTTAACTATTCTTTAAATATTTTTCATTTCTTTTATTCTGTGTTTATGTTTTATTGTTTAACTATTCTTTAACTATTTTTCATTCCTTTTATTCTTTAACTATTTTTCATTTCTTTTATTATGTGTTTATGTTTTATTCTTTAACTATTTTTCACTTCCTTTATTCTGTGTTTATGTTTTATTATTTAAATATTTTTTATTTATTTCACTGTGTCTGTATTTTATTCTGTAACTAATTTTTATTTCTTTTATTCTGTAACTAATTTTTATTTCTTTTATTCTGTAACTAATTTTTATTTCTTTTATTCTGTAATTAATTTTTATTTCTTTTATTCTGTAACTAATTTTTATTTCTTTTATTCTGTAATTAATTTTTATTTCTTTTATTCTGTAACTAATTTTTATTTCTTTTATTCTGTAATTAATTTTTATTTCTTTTATTCTGTAACTAATTTTTATTTCTTTTATTCGGTGTTTGTTTGTTGTTCGTTATTTAATATTTTATTTATGCTTTATTTCTTTCATTCTGTGTTTACTTATTGTTCGTTATTTATTTTTTTGTGCTTTATTTCTTTTTTCTGTGTTTACTTGTTGCTCGTTATTCATTTTTTATTTATGCTTGATTTCTTTGATTGTATTTATTTGTTGTTCAGTATGTACTTTTCATCTCTGCGTTTCTGCTTTTTTTATATATTTTTAAGAATGGAGCAAATTCGAAACATTTTGGGTGAATGAATATAATACCACATGCTAGTTTATATGTAAACAAACGAGATCCCACATATAATGTGTTAATATAGACGTGGTATAAAATAATTGCAAGCTGTTCCACAACTATATGTGAAAATGTTTGGCATGACCCGTCTTCATTTCATTGATTGATGAAGTTTTGGGTCAAGGGATAGAAAGAGATAGAAACGTGCTAATCTACTAAGCCATAAGAATTAAGCAGAAAGCAGGCCCTAATTATATTTTGTGAGAAGCAAAAAATCATTTTCATTTTCCATCATTTTTATTTTTTTACATTCATCTTCCATTTCCATAGCCATTTCACATCTTCGTTTTAATATAATTCTTTTTGATGCCGACTTTACAAACTGTTTTGTTTTTAAACTATTGAGGTATGATCCGCCAATTGTTGCTAAGTTATTTAAATGAGTAAGGGCGATGATGGCACAATTACCCATATAGTTTTTTGTTCCTTTAAGTTCACCTATTTTATATTCAGAATGTTTTTGGGAAGTTTTGAGATGTTTTAATTTTAAACCCTGGCTAAATGCCTTTATCGCTGCATTATATATTAGCGGTTTTTCATGATTAGCATCTAACAAAAATATTTTTCTAGCGTTTACATCTGCTATTAATGTAATTGAGTGTGGGTCTATATCCTTACATTTTGATTTTGGATTTGGATGACATTTTACATCAACAGTACAACCTACATATTTTATATCTCTTTTAAGGGATAGGAAGAATGGAATATTAATATAATAAGAGTTATATGCTATCTCCAGCACGGCGCCCGCTGGTAATATACTGACATATGGATCTGTATTCCTGTTTCTGACAATTTCGGTGTAAGCATACATCTGCTTGACAAACATACCTTCATTATCATTTTTTAATTTAGAAATGTCAGAATTGGTAATTGGTTCCATGCCAATTCTACCAACTATTTTATCGGTAATTTTATCTGATGCATTAAATATCAGATAAGGGACGGGAAGGGGGGGTGATATGTTATTAAAAGATTGATTTGGGAATAAATATTCTTGGTATCTTTCCATAACACCAGAATCGTATTCATTCATTATCATTAAATCATGAATAGCTAATTTGCACTGCCATTTAGTCGTTATATCAGTAATAAAATCATCAGCTGAATATTCAGATGAAATACCTAATTTTTCTATTGCTAGCTGAATTTTTTTCCCATTTTTCAGAGGAATTCTATCCCTTACTATAATTTTAGCAAGTGAAATAAATAAATAAATAAATCGTCTTAATAAATATGGGCTCAGCCCGTTTACCATGGTAACCATTTCAAACTTTAACAGTACTTGAGGGATGTGTGGTAATTATAAATAAAATTCTGAGGTGTGGGTATTAATTATTAACTTTTATGGGCGGAGGGATTAACTAAACACTTTATAGGCCGAGGGATTAATTATACAATTTTATGTGTGGAGGGATTATTGTTCACTTTTATGGTGGAGGGATTGTTTTTCACTTTTATGGTGGAGGGATTATTTTTTACTTTTATGGTGGAGGGATTATTGTTCACTTTTATGGTGGAGGGATTATTTTTCACTTTTATGGTGGAGGGATTATTTTTTACTTTTATGGTGGAGGGATTATTTTTCACTTTTATGGGCGGTAGGATTAATTATAATCTTTTATGGGTGGAGGGATTAATTATTTACTTTATAGGTGGAGGGATTAATAAAACACTTATGGTGGAGGGATTAATGAAACACTTTTTTGCTGGAGGGATTAATTATTCACTTTTACAGGTGGAGGGATTAATTATATGATTATATGGGTGGAGGAATTAATCAAACACTTTTATAGGTGGAGGGGTGAATTATTCACTTTTACAGGTGGAGGGATTAATTATATGATTATATGGGTGGATGGATTAATCAAACACTTTTATAGGTGGAGGGATTAATGAAACACTTTTTTGCTGGAGGGATTAATTACTCACTTTTACAGGTGGAGGGATTAATTATATGATTATGTGGGTGGAGGAATTAATCAAACACTTTTCTAGGTGGAGGGATGAATTATACGATTTTATGGGGGAGGGAATTATTATACACTGGATGGATTAGTAATTACTGTAAATTGGTGTGAATGGATTTTAAGTAAATGAAACAATTGAATGTTCCAGGTCTGAGACTTGGCAGCTAATGTCCATTGCCCCATTCAATTGAAAGTTGGGGATAGATTTTACGGTGTGCGCATCACGTACACCTTTCTATTTTTAAAGTGTGTAATTCTAAATATGGTCAATTGACCGACCCAACAAAGTGGACTGTGACTTTATGGGGAAAATACGATGCCGCGGTCAGCCCTTTTTTAGCTATTCTGAAATGTCCTATGCAAATGCATGGGGACATTTCAGAATGCACTCACCATTGACACACACTCTACTCTCCGATTTAGAGCATTTGGAGTATTCATCTACAGGAGCTTCTGATATTCCTGTGTGATTACTGTAGGGAACAATAATCGATGTTATGCATGTAATTATTAAGGTGTACACTTCCGTTAAAAGACCATTGTCTCTAAACACTTGCTCACATTTTAATTTACCACTATATTAATTTTGGTCCTAATACGATCACTGTGACTAAATGAGTCCAATGCTCATTACATTCTCTAGCGATGCCTTTATTACATTACTACTAACTACTAAACGCTCAAGGCATGGATTTATCTCTGAATTACTTTGAATGCTAGTTTTACATTTTTTTTACCATTCAGATTTTGGGAAAATGCATGTGATGTTTTCCCCGTCAGCCTTTTTGACACCTGTGACTTCCGATGAGGAAGGATCTTGTTTCGCTGGTAATAAACCCATTCTCTGAACGTAGTGTTCACGTTCAAACTCACTCATTTCGGTAAAACGTACGCATTCAAAAGGCCTTTTCAGGATATGTTGGAGATTTCGAGGAGAAGAACTCATGAAATTTTTAGACAAGGATTTCATGCCCCACCTGCAATTAATATATTTAAAATGTAAAAATATAATTTCAACATTGATTGACACTTATACTGTATATACGTATATTACTGACTGTACTCGGATTCATTCTATAAAGCATTCGATAAAACTTGATTCCAAACCAATTCCGTGTGAACCATGGATATGACTGATCAAAACTTTATTTAATTCTTACCTGACAACAGCCTTAAAAACGTTCAATTCAGTTTCCACATCGAGTTCATCCTTCCCGAGATATTCCAATAGTGCTTCAAGCGATAAACTCAAGAAGGAATCGAGGGTCAGGATTGATCGGGCATTCCTAATTTTGCAAATAAATAATATTTGTTTGTGATCACCCTTTCGTAACAATTTAAAAGTCTACTCAGTCAGTTTAAAATTAATTATGACAAACTGTGAGATTTAAACAAGACTGGTATGTACTTGCACATGTAGTTGAGAATAACATCCTTCAACTTTCCATCATCCAAACTTTCAGTATTTCTGATAATATCATATACGAAACACGCGTTAACATTGGAGAGTCCCATTTCCTCCAGAGATAATTTCCAGATGGTTTCGTGAATGATGTGAGTCAGTTCTTCCAGATCATAGTCCATGGATGCTTTTAAAAGACTGCAGGCATCAATCAGATCCCCATTGAATTCCCAGTTCGAAGATGTGTAGACATGCTGAGATGGGGCAAAATAAGATTCACATTAAATTCCGACACAGTGATTGAATTTACAGGAAGGTATGCATTGTATTGTGTATTTATTGGATTTATCCTGGATGAAATGTAATGTTTATTTTCGGCATTCACCGAAATTTAAATAAAGAAATATATTTTTACCTTTACTATTTGTTGAAAGATGTTGGGACTGATGCCTTCTAACTTGTAGCTATTTTTCCGTGTTGATAAAAGGTCTTTGAACTTGACGGATGACAGCTGAAGCAAAGTCCTATGAAGTAAAAATGATTTGGCTTTGTTCTCCTCCCCCACCAAAAACGCTACAAGGTCAGGGTCCTCAGTCGCTTCCTGATGAATCAATTCCACTGCATTTTTCCAAAGCATTTCCCAGTTTTACGTGAGATCTAGAATTTAATTCCTGCTTTTACGTGTATAATCAATCCAATGATGGTGTGTGCCAGTATTAATGTTGTGTATATTTTTTATTTTTTGGACTACCCATGTCCTTTATCTATACGTTACACCCCTGAGGCATCACAGTGTTACACCTTACTTACAGTATTGCAAAATAGGATTTTTATAGTGAGTAATAGTAATGCAGCGCAAAAGTAAAGGCCGTTGAAGAGGCTTGGGAAACAACAGATTTGAATGCCTTGAGAATTGGAATTACTTTCATGGGAAAAAGTAAGATAGTCAAATGTACATCAAATGCCTTGTAGAATTTTATCCAGTGAGCATTTTACTATGGTTGGCCTGTAAATTCTTATCACTTTTTCGTGTCATATGGAGATAATATCGTCAATGAAGAAGCAAAATGGTCTATGGAAATGACGTTGTCGAACCGAATCACCATGAACAAAACTTCAAAAAGAGAAGGTTGACAATGTTAAAAACTAACGAATCCAGAAATATGCTCAATACAGTACACTCTCTCTATAAGAGCACCCCTAAAAGCACTCCAAAAGCGCTCTTATAACAGTATGCTCTTATAAGGAACATGTATCTAAATACATTAAAATACTGGCTATACATTATTAAGAATTGCGCTAACATAATTGCGCTAACATAATTGCGCTAACATAATTGCGCTAACATAATTGCGCTAACATAATTGCGCTAACATAATTGCGCTAACATAATGCATTAAAAAGTGCGCTAAATAAGACTCCACTAAACAATACATAAGATTCCAGGGTTGGAATGAAGTAGTAATTTGGGTCTGTAGAGAAATCATTGCAAGATGTTTGTCAACAATATTTTTATTTGCATCCAAATAATCGATTAATGAATGGTCATATGAATCTTAATTACAAACAGCCTCTTTTGCTTTTGCTACCTAGAAGAGATTGTGTATAATACTTCGTCGTCACCAATTCCACTACACTGTGGACATTGGCGCTGTTGGCGTTTTTGTGCAAACGTTTCATAATCAATTCCATGTCTGCTCATATGCTCTTATAAAGGAGTTTTTTTAACGTGAGGACTTAAAATGCCAGCTCTTACATCGAAAATGCTCTTATAAACGATGCTCTTATAGGGAACAATTACAGCACAACAATTCCATTGGGAGGACTTGGGAGTGCTCTTATACAGAACATGCTCTTATACGGAGGCCTCTTATAGCGAGAGTACACTGTACACAGTTTTTAGGGCTGCGACAGCCCATTTTATAAGATAGTGTTGTCCGTGGGTCTGTTTGTCCCGCATTTTTCCTCCAAAACTAATCGACCGATTTTATTCAAAATTTTTTTGAACATTCTTGATGCCAGTTCCCCGCATGAGCTCGTTATTGGTAGAAATCGATAGGCGTGTACGTACGTAAAAAAATAAAAGCGAATAAAAACTTTATTTTCTCCCGAACTGTTGCACCGATTTCGGTGACATTTTTTACACATACCAGTCAGTAGTAGTAACTTGGTTTTTTCAAAAATTTCATTTTTTCGAAATTTTTAATTTTAATTTTTGAAATGAGCTCGACATAATACTATAAAGAGGGTAAGGATGTAAGGAGAGATGGCAGTAGCTGACACCGCCCTGCGCGACAGCCTTTAATAGTAATCGCGGAGCGATGATTTTTAATTCATTTGTCTTACTTCTAGTCACTGGTGCCCGACTTGTCTAGGAAAAATCATCGCTACGCGATAATTTGAGGCTTCGCGTAGGGTGGCGTCAGCCGCGGCCGTCAAAGTAGGAAAAATTTTCGTTTTTTTGGAAATTTCAGAATTGTTTTCGAAAAATTATCAGGCCGATTTCAACCAAATAGACAGTAAACATTACGTTTTACATTAGGAATATTCACAAAAAGTTTCATTGAAATCGATTCAGTAGTTTTAGAGATAACAGTCATTTGACATAAAGTCCAAAATTTCAAGAATATTTTTTGAAAAAACTATCGGGCCGATTTCAACGTCATATACAGTAGCCATTACTATTTACATAAGCAATATTCACAAAAAGTTTCATTGAAATCGCTTCAGTAGTTTTAGAGATAACAGTCATTAGACATAAAGTCCAAAATTTCAAGAATATTTTTCGAAAAAACTATCCGGCCGATTTCAACCAAATACGAACTCAGCCTTACTTTTGATACAAGTAATGCCCATAAAAAATTTCATTGAAATCGGTTCAGTAGTTTTTGGGTAATCGTGCGGAGGGACACACGGACGTACGGACGTACGGACAAGGCTATTTTACTAGGGGGCTGACGCCACCCTAAAAAACGGAATAGACCACGGTAGTGGTTAATGGGGAGCGAAATGAATAGAAGTGAATAGACTAGCGATATGCGAGGTTTAGGGGGACTAGACTTGACTAGACAAGTCAGATAAGGAAAACACATGGACTTGACTAGTAAACTACACCTATTCCTGCTCACAGATTTGCTGAAAACATGCTGCTTAGGGCCAGCACAAGCCGAAATTTTCATAAAAATACTCCATATTATTTTGTCATAAATAAGTAAACAATATTTACACATGGAAACGAAAGGGTATCATTGCTTCCTGCACTCCAGCAGCTAGCAAGCAGTATTTCGTCGTTGAAGAGGCTGATTGTGAGTAAACTAGATTGATTTACGACTGCTGTCGTAAGTCGTTTCATGAAATCAAAATTATGTACACGCTGTACAAATACAGTTGCATGTAGATCATTTTGCCTGTGGTGAAGCCTGTTGAAGATAAAGTTGTTTTTTTAAATGTATCTAGTTCATTTATTTTAGCCCTTCATCGAAGACTTGATCAGTCCAAAAACAAAATTTTTGTGAGCAAATCTCTAGTTCCAGAGAAATGATAGGTCAAAGGTTACGTTCGTTACTAAAGCATAATTTTGGGAATTAGCTTATAAAAACAAACCTGGCCGTCCAAAATTGAATATCAACGTGGTGTGATAGGTGATCAAAATTGAAAACATAATCTAACCATACATAGAAGACCGAAATAATTTGATCAGTAAACTAGGCATTAACAGGTAAATGTTATGAAAAGTAATTTAAAATTGAAAACCTAAACTAACCAAAAATAGGAAATCTTGTAAGCGATTTAATTAGTTAAAAGGGCATTATTAGGTAATTTGTCTGGTTGAGCAAGTGTAGGCGTGCTCAAGGAACTGAAGTTTGCAGTTATGTAAGTATATGCTACCGTGGTGAACGTGTCCTTTTACTTCGCATACCTCGGGTACTAGTGGTCTGCTAACAAAAATGTTTTCATTTTTTAGAAAGTGAAACTTTCGTATAGACGAGTCTGTTCCGTCCGTCCGTCTACAAAACTTTGTGAGTCTCACTGCTCAACAACGGAATGACATACGGACATGGGACTTGTACCAAAAAATCGGTCATACATTGTAGATGTGCCTTTTTTTGGTAGTCTCCGAAAGCAATTATTTATAGGATACTACGCAACCAACTTCCTTGAAATGTTTCGTGAACATTACTTACATCAATAGTATGACTGACTGTGAATATGGTTAAATTTGGTGATTCTTTTTGAAATATTTAAATTTCGAAAAAAATAAAATGTCGAATATCTATCCAAAATATATCAACTGCTTGCAGCATTAATTTTAGCAGATCCATTTATTTCCTTACGTTACCACAACTCATTCAATACAAGTTTCACTATCCTGCGAACGAAGTTTGCCCAAATCAGTGCAGTGCACGGATTTTTTTAAACTGCTACTGAAATATTGCATGTGTACCAATTTTTATTCAAAACCGCGTGGAGGTATTACAGTAACTTGAATATTATCGTTTTCAGTTACCAGCAGATTTATTTTTAGGTCATCAGTGCTTGAGCAGGGGTCGGATTTATGAAGGAAGACGGGGAAGAATCTTCCCAGGGAAAAAAGTTTTTCAGTAGGGAAATTTTCAAACGGGATTGCAAACAGAGATTTTCAAATCGGTTGAGGTGTTTTATGGAAAACAATTTTTGTCAGCAAGGATTTTTTAAATTGTTGGTGTTTTACTGAAAATGATTTTTTGTCAGCAGGGATTTTCAAATTTGTTGACCTTTTTTAGCAGGGATTTGTTGGGGTGTATTACGAAAATTGTTTTGTCAACAGGGAGTTTTAAACTTGCTTCCAACAGGGACAACATGACCAGCAGGGGAAATGAAAAAATCTTCCAGGGAGATTTACAAAAATCCGACCATTGTGCTTGAGCTGTCACTTGTACTCATTTTTGGGCTTCACAAGTGAGTTCACTCAACAGAGGAGTGCCAACAGTGCTTAAAAAATTGCGAATATTTTATTTATGACGATTATCGTTAATTTTTAGGGTGGCGTCAGCCCCCTAGTAAAATAGCCTTGTCCGTACGTCCGTACGTCCGTGTGTCCCTCCGCACGATTACCCAAAAACTACTGAACCGATTTCAATGAAATTTTTTATGGGCATTACTTGTATCAAAAGTAAGGCTGAGTTCGTATTTGGTTGAAATCGGCCGGATAGTTTTTTCGAAAAAAATTCTTGAAATTTTCTACTTTATGTCAAATGACTGTTATCTCTAAAACTACTGAAGCGATTTCAATGAAACTTTTTATGAATATTGCTTATGTAAATAGTAATGACTACTGTATATGACGTTTAAATCGGCCCGATAGGTTTTTCAAAAAAAAATCTTGAAATTATGGACTTTATGTCAAATGACTGTTATCTCTAAAATTACTGAATCGATTTCAACGAAACTTTTTGCGAATATTGCTTATGTGAAAAGTAATGGTCACTGTTTATTTGGTTGAAATCGGCTCCATAGTTTTTTCGAAAACAATTCTGAAATTTCGAAAAAAAACGAAATTTTTCCTACTTTGACGGCCGCGGCTGACGCCACCCTCAAATTATTGCGTAGCGATGATTTTTATGTTAAAGATAATAGTGCGAACTTGCGTGGAAGTAGTGAAATGAAAACACTAGTACTTGTTTTTAGGGTGGCGTCAGCCCCTAGTAAAATAGCCTTGTCCGTACGTCCGTACGTCCGTGTGTCTCTCTGCACGATTACGCAAAAACTACTGAACCAATTTTAATGAAATTTTTTATGGACATTACTTGTATCAAAAGTAAGGCTAAGTTCGTATTTGGTTGAAATCGGCCGGATAGTTTTATCAAAAATTCTGAAATTTCGAAAAAAAACCAAAATTTATTCTACTTTGACGGCGGTAGCTGACGCCACCCTACGCGAAGCCTCAAATTATCGCGTAGCGTTGATTTTTTAGTTCATGAGTACTTGACGTGATACTCGCACTCATCTTGAGGATCCCGCATTTTATTTTCTCATTCCGACCTCCCTCATTTTATCAACGAACTTCTGAATCAAAGACCAGGATCAGGGCAATCCCTATCTCTTGTCCATTACATTTGAGCAATTCCCGGAATTTTTTTAGCTTGAGTCTTGAATAGAAATTGATTAGGAATAGACTAGGAATTTTAAGAAAAAGTGGGATTAGGACTAGACTAGACTAGTTCGAATAAATTCGTAGAAGAATAGACTAGAATTGAATAGGCAAGTACAATCCTCCGAAAGAGTAGAATAGACTAGACTATAGTCGACCTAGTGGGCACCAGTGCTTCTAGTGCACGAAATGTTTCCTTCACGCCTCAATGGGAAATTAAAAAATGTCTTCCTTCTTCCTACTAATGAATGAAGCCTTTAAAATTATTTGCCTTCCATGTGCCTTCCTTCAATTTAAAGTTACCTCACCCTTCCTTCAGCCTTCCTCCAAAAACAGCCCTTCGTATTTCGAGCCTTCATTTATTGCAAAATTATAGAAAATGTATCTAAACGTGCATGAATTTTGAAAACGAAGTAGTTTTGATCAACAGTATTCACATATGAATGTGATGAATGAGATTTCATGGAAATATTTAACAACGTTCAAACTTTTGCCGTGTATTTTATGTATCAGTCAGCTTTCGTATGACCACGACATGACGTCAGGGAGTTGAATAGTTTGAACATGGTAGTCAAAATAATAAGTAAGGTTCGACCGAAAAATGACGATTTTGCAAACTTCACTATTTTGCTTCCTGTGACTAAACTATTTAACGCAGCGATCCCATATTTAGCTAGTTGAGGAACCCTTAAACTTTGCAACAAAGTAGTGTCAAACGCATTTTCTATGAATTTAAAATTTCTGTAACAATTTACTGAAGTACACAATTTTCTTTCCAAAAAATCCTGAGTTTACCTTTCTCAAAGATTCACTATAGCCACAATTTTTGACTCTGAGCAGATCTCCAAGTAAATTTTTTAAATTATATTGTTTACCTTGTAGACATGAGTTTAATGATAACCCGAATTTTGTGAGATGGAGCCGATAGATAATCCAGATCAGAGCTGATGCATCCAACTTTGTGTAGATTTGGAGGTCACGACGGGACACAATTAGCCTTATTACGCATGCACGAGTTCATGTGACATTTACCGGCTCACTGAAAAGTCAATTTATTGTTAATGACAAATCAGACTATAGTTGGCGCAAGTTTACTTCCAATACTGTATTCTGTACATTTGGACTTGCATGTGTTTACCCGTAATCTGAATACATTATTTGAGGTACGGACGATCCGATGTCCTTCAAAAACAATTAGCTTCTTACGTTTTTTTAAATCTGCCCCAACAAAATATTTGAGTTGCCTGGTACTTCGGTTCGGCAGCTGTCTTGATGACAGGCAATCGCAATATTGACTTTCGGCTTCGCTTCGCCCCTAAAAATTTGCTACGAAATAAGGGACTTGAATATTTGATGTCATTTCATTATTTAGTTAAAGGGATCAAATGACGCAGGTCCTCGCTTGCATATGTATATACAGAGATATAATGGATGGGGTCCTGGTTTTAAAGAAATATGCATTAAAATCCAAGAAATTTTCAATCCTATGCAAATTAGAACTTCTCAACTCCAAGTATCCATCAGCATGAAGAATGAAGGTAAAGATAAGCAAAACAGCAGCTCTTCCTAGAACCTGACAAGGTCACATGTGTATTTACATACGTTAATCCTAACACAATGCCAGTTAAATATTGTATTCTACCCAGTCATATCCATGTCAATACAGGGAAACTAAAATCATATCAACGAATTGTATATATTTTTCACGTGCGTATAATATATTACCTGCATGTTTTAACTCTATTATTGGGGTGTACATACATACAACACGTAGGCATGAAATAATTCCTGAAATTCTCAAGTATGTAGATACATATTCATGATAACAAAAATAAGTAAAGGAAAAGCCATTTTGAGTATAACTTATCGCTAGCTTCTCTGCATAAGCTACAGATAAGTACTTGTATATAACCAGATGATATTTTTAAGTTTTGCTGTCAATTTTAAATTGTGTCTCTGTGCAACCAAACATATACACCTATATATTTACAATGTAATGTAGATAAATACATATACAAACATCGAAGTCTATTCATGAAAGAAAGAAAGGATTCACATAGTTCAGCTGGTAAACGTGTCCAAACACATGAAAGTAAGTATTTAACCTCATATGATATTGATATTGTATCCATGATATTGATATCATATGAAAGTACTCTTACAATTTACCCCTTCCTATGATGTAATATAATATCAAAAATCATCGCTCCATGATTATTTAAGGCTGTTGTGTAGGCCGGCGCTACAGAAATCTCTCCTTAACCCCTTTATTGTATTATGTTGAGCTCAAATCAAAAAATGTGTGTTAAAAGTTCTTGAAAAAAATTAAAAATTTCAAAACGTTTTGAAAAAATAGTGCTATTACTACTGACTGGTGTATGTAAAAGCAAATTATTGAAATCGGTGGAACATTTCGGGAGAAAACAAAGCTTTTTTTCGTTTTTATTTTTTTACGTACGAACACGCATACCGATTTCAATCAATAATGAACTGATCAGAGTTTTCGACCTAAACAATGTTAAAAAAATTTGAACGAAATCCGACCAGTAGTTTTGGAGGAAAACTGCGGGACAAACAGACCAACGGATAAAACTATTTTATAAGCTGGCTGACGCCACCCTAAAAATTGAATTCCCAGAAATTAAAATTACTTTAAACAGCATCATAACGTAATAAATAATTGAATACTTTCCATTCTAGTAATCCGGCCGGCATTCCATTATAAAATGGAACAACAGAAGTTGATAATCGAGATTATAGATTAGAAATCCAAAAGATCCTAGAATTATCCACAAGGCCAACAAATTGACAGTTACAAGTGTCCACATATCTTATCCATTTATCCCAAATGTCAAGGGAGCAGAGAACGTGTGTTTATCCTTGTCCACCTATAAATTATACTCCAACTAAAGCTTAATGACAGCTAAAGCTAGCACATGTAAGATTTTAAGTAACCCACTTAAATCCACAATCAAAAACTATCCTCACAAAGCTTGCAAAGAAATTAAAAATACGTTCATGTAGGAATAGATTTTGTAAAACAAATAATTTCCCCTTTAAAAAAACTCGTCACAACACAATTCCATTTGGAATGGCCCAACAAAACTACACATGATTGTATATGCCGGGCAATAGTAACTATAAAATAATGCATTGATGAACAATGCCAAGAATCAAAATGTGTATTGTACAAAGCTCTTGTTGACAGTAATCTTGATCCATTAAGTCTTATTTTATCGTCATCAAACATATACACTACACACATACTGTGATAACTGCCATTCAAACTCTGGGACAACTAGTAAATTTTTGAATTATCCCTTGAACACTTGGGCTTGGAGCAGAATGCTCCATAATGTTAAATTGTCGTTTCTATTAATAAAACAATCATCAAAGAATAAATCATCATTAAAATAATACCAGGCAAAATAATGATTTTCGGCGGATCCCGAGCTGCTGACAACTGGGGCTTTCGTAATGATAGAGTAATATTTACTTATTGTACACGCCGTAGGAAAAAAATTTTGTTCTCGATTATAGCTTGTAATATCTTCGTAATGATCTGCTATCAATTACGGAATCCTTCAGCAGTCATACAAGCTGAAAATGAATATGGGTACTTTGACCGTTATCTTCCTTCACATCCGAGATTTTCAAAAGCTGTTCAAACGTCAATTCCATCAATGGACGATGCGAAAGGAACTTCAAATGCTGAAAGTTTGGTCCGAAATTATAATCCAAAGGAGACTGATTTGCTCCCTTTGGACACAATTAGCCTTCCGAGGATCCAAGAAGGTATGTGTGATGGACTTTACTTGAAAATAAATTAGTAGATGCACGTGTAGATAATAGTAAAGTATTTGTTTCATATAAATTCAATAGAAATTGCACCCTCAAATATCAAGCTCGAAAATATTTGTAAAAGTTATCTGTTCACATTATGCATTGGCAATTTGATCCTTATGGTATATTTGGATCAATATTTATTTTCTCTGGTTACAGCATCTCCTCAGAGTGCCAAAACGTTTGAATTTATAGGACGTCGTTACAAATAGAGCTATCAATAAATCCTTCCGAAATATATTTCTGTCAACAAAATATTTCAGAGCCCGATCAGCCCGATTTCACAAAGGAATTTAAGGCAGAAACACCCTTGGGTCTCGCGTCTGATATTTTCGAAGATATGTCACATGTTCCAAATTCCACGGAGCTTGGGATACAGGAAGAGACAAATTTGTCACCCATTGGTGCATCGACCTTGAAAGAGGCAAAACCGGGTGAGTGAATCTGTGAAACAATGTAATATTTCAAATGATGCTAAAATGACTGTATTGATGTTAATGTGTATTGCTACGGTACGTACGTACACTTAATTATATTTGAACCTGAAACAAAAATAACTTATTTAAAATTTGACAGTAGGCATGGCATGCAAGTTACCAAATCTGGATCCATTTAGCCCTGCTATCAGAACATATCTTGAAACTCCGGACGAGGTCGCCTGTGAAAATGAGGACTTTAAGCTGTTATTTAAACTCGATGTTGATGTCCTAGTGAGGTTGAAAAATCTGACGGTACATGATTTCGACCGATGCTGCATTTCGAATATTACCCGCGCTATTGACAACGATGATGACTTTGAGTAAGCAAGTAGAGACTACATAGTAGAAACAAATTCATTATAAAATACCAAAGGCGGATCCACTTAACCATACGTAATTGGTAACTTTGCTAATGAAAGTAGACCAACTTCAGTTTGTCTAGTTTTCATAAATTGTAAACTTAAAGTATTGTGAATAGAATACACAATTGATTTTAATTCACGGGTTTTTATTATACAGAGTGTCCGACAGGTGTAGCCTAATCACAGCTGTTCGTACGAAGATCCCAGAGTCAATTGAGACGTTTGTCGTGTCTTGTGTCTATGTTAAGACGAATGCATGGCTTGACGTGGATATTTTCAGTATCCCACGCCTGCGTCCAGAAGTAGAAGCCAGAATAGCCCAATCTCTCCCCTCACCAGAAAATATAAATGTAGTTATCCTTGGACTGGACGCCATTTCACACATGAATTTACAACGGACCATGCCGCGGACGCAAAAATTCTTGACGCAGAACTTATCCGCGATGTACTTCGACGGTCATACCAAAGTTGGCGATAATACCTTCCCAAATCTAATGCCTGTTTTAACTGGACACTCTCAAGAGGAGATTCACGCGTCGTGCTGGAAGAACGTGAACGAATTCCTCGACGATTGTCCCTTTATTTGGAAGACCTACTCCGAAAACGGCTATCGTACTAGCTATGGCGAGGATCTGCCGATAATATCAACCTTCAACTATTTAAAAAATGGGTTTAAGTCTCCTCCCACAGACTACTACCAAAGGTCGATGTACCTTGCCCAAGACCTTTACATCGGTCATGAGAACCTTCTAAATGCAAATGTCTGCTACGGCCCTAGACTTAGCTTCGACGTCGCATTTGATTATATGAAGCGCTTAGCAACTTTTATGGGACAGGACAAGCGCTACTTCCAATTTTCCTGGGTTAACTCCCTCTTCCACGATTATATCAGCACCCCTTCCCTGGCGGACCAATCCCTGCTCCTCCTCCTGATTTGGTTCCAACGTCAAGGCTACTTAGAAAACACGGCTTTTATCCTTATGAGTGACCACGGGATGAGATGGGGAGATCTTCGGGAGACCCTTCAAGGAAAAATCGAGGAGCGCATGCCTTTTCTCTACATCGTGCTCCCGGAACGATTCAAATCCAAATATCCCGCCGCTATTCAAAATATGCAAACAAATCAAAATCGGCTTACCACTCATTTCGATACTCACGAAACACTCTTAGATTTAGTGTTTCCAAAGAGACTAATTTCAAAGGATCTCTCTCAAAGAACGCAACAATTGGTGTCTACAACCCCGCGGGGCATCAGTTTGTTCCTTCCAATTCCATTAAAAAGAACGTGCCAGGATGCAGGGATAGATGATCATTGGTGTGTTTGCAGTAGGATGATTCCACTAGATGTCAGTAACAGTATAGATGTCCAAATAGGAGCTCAAGCAATGCTCAGGTTTATAAATACTAAACTTAGGAAATGGCATCAATGCGCTCAGCTAAAAATCCACGAGATAGTTCGAGCTCAAATGAGAGTCACAGAGGATCAGTTTGTGACGAAGGAAGAAGATTCAGAGGTAGAAGCGATGAGCCTGAGTCCAACCAACAGGATTAGTACGAGACTCTTCGAAATAACAATTATGACTTATCCAGGTCTCGGGGTTTTTGAGGCCAGCGTCTCCAAAGACATTCGGGGAAAGTACAAAGTTAGTGGTGCTATTAGCAGAACCAATTTGTACGGGAAGCAGAGTCATTGTGTTAAAGAAGCTACTATAAGACTGTTTTGCTATTGTAAAGACTTGGAAGAAAATTAGAATAAAAGTTGGAAGTATTTTTAGCAGGCTTAAACACAATTCATTTTGTTCGCATCAAACATTACCATTATACAAAAAAAGCACTTAATAAAAGGTTCGATAATAAACATTAAACGTACCGGAGCAAAATCGTTCATATGTACTTGCAAGATAATTAGTGGAAATTTAATGAGCATTCGGTATTACCATCTGTGTGTGTAAAAGTAAGTATCTCCAAGCGTTTGTGAGAGTTGAATAATTCACTGAAATAATAAAAAATGCACTTCCATAAATAAACACCCAGAAATCAAAATATCTCCGAGCTTTTACAGAATAGGAAGTACTGCAAAGAGGTCTGTAATAGTGAGAGTAGTTTGTGATCCTTATGCACTATATTATTATAATATTGCATGTATACGTGTTAGGTACTCAAGGACTCGTAAATTGAGGAGCCCCTTGCCCTATCTGAAATCCGTACCAGGGTAACGGTTCCGCTTGAAATATTATGGAAATGTATGAACAAATGTTTATGAATGTTATAAGGTGTAGATTCCATATTGAAGACATATCTGTAGAGAACAGTTCCCGTCGTAATTGGGTGTTCCATAGAAACTCCAAAGTGGTATTTTCTCATCTCCTGCATATTCAACTCAAACGCACTTCACCATTTCAAGCACTTTCCCTGAATTTCCATTACTACACATTTGTATGCATTTACATTAAAAAGTCTATGTATGTACGTAAAAGCTCCAGAATATGTGTGTACCTACATATGTAGACAATAAAATCTTTCGAACTAGAACATAAACGTAAAGCAGGGGATTCAAAAAAATATACCCCTACCCTCCAGCAACATACATACAAACATATGTAGTTCAAGGTAGAAAATATCACAACACTCCATTAATAGATAGTACAACCATTCAGGTTTGGACTTCCTCACGCAAAAATCTAAATTCTAGAAGAACAAAATTTTTACATTAAAAATTTGACCCCCAGTTTTAGATAAATCAACAATCACGGTTGAGAATTTGTAGGAATTTAATTCCTATTTTCTTCATAATTTTTGACCTATGTACGTGCGTCAATGAAGTAATAATTTTAAAAATCTGCAACAAGTCCTCTACAAAATGGGGGAATGGGATATTTTCTAACAAAAATATTATTAGAGTCTAGAATGGCTTGAGGTACGGGGGTGAGGTATTGTGTGGAATCCCAAACATGCATACATTAGTACAAACGCATAGAAATAAATAAATAAAATTTGTAACAACTGTAATATGCGGAACCCCTTCTGAAGTACTGTGAACTAACATGAGCATATTTCAGGATATACCGTAATAATTAAATACAAACCCATAAGGGACTCAAGCACGGCCTCAACCACAACATAGGGAATTGGAGAAACGTGTATAAAAAGCCCGGATAATTTCCTCCCATCCCATTCTGACATTCCAAAGTGAAATAGGCAGGAACCCCGAGGAACCCAGTCTCTGTATATCCCGTACAGAGTAATGTGAGCTCATAAAACTTTTAACTCCCGTAAATCAATAAACTTTTGCCAGAGTGTATATATCCCCTCACGTATTTGCAAAAGCCCATCTTTTTAATGTAACACTCGCACTTGACTTTACACATCAATGTTCCTCACTCCATCTCCTCTGACTTTTAATTATAAAAGATTTGATTCCCAGCCCCTCTCATTTGTCTGCATTGCGATAGTGCATTAGCATCGCCTTGCTGACTCTATTATTAAACTCCGCGACCGGAAATTTCCTCAAGAATATTTATTCCTCTGATTTTCTCTGTATTCCCATCTAATTAATCCTAAGGACTCTCTCCGCCCACAAACTTTTACGAGAAAGTAAATCCCCCACCCAAAACTTTCTCCCATTTATATTCTACGCAGGAAGTCACGCAAAAATAGGGGTACAGTCAATTCTTTCTAGAAAATATCCCTCTTTTAAGAATTATTCTCTCTCTCTCTCTCTCTGTAGAGGTAAAAAATCCCTTTGTAACTTCCCCATTTACAGCAACCGCTGTCTAAACGAATGAAAAAACCTTGAACGTTTTTCACAACAATGTAAAATTTTCTCCTTTTAAAAACGCCAAATGTGATCTCAAATACTTGATTATATTTTTATTTACCTTTATTTTGATTTTATAAGAGCCTATCTCTCAGTATGAACTGACGCTATACGAGACCCATCCTCCCAAGAGCATTTTCTCCAAAAGAGCAAAGATTTTTGGACACATTCCAATTTACCCCAATATTAATTTTTCTTCTAAAAGAGCCTCATACCATGATCCTTGACTATAGGAGACCTCCTCACAAGAGCAATTTTCGACTAGGGTTAAAACTTTCAGGAGCATTCCCATTTGCCCACATGTTAATTCGGATACCTATACAGAAAAGCATAAGGTTATAAGAGTCAATTTTGGAAATTTCTGGGAGTGTTGGGTTGAACAGAGTGCACTGTAACAGGAACATGTGTCAACGAGTATCATGAGCAGGTCTGAAAGGGGTCAATTTCCAAGTTGACTTTGGCAGGTCCATCTTCAATAAACTGTACTGCCATGGAAAATTCTAGCTCCGATAAGGCAAGTGACACATCATTCATCATTTTGAACACTTTCCTATGATTTCATATGGAGCGTACATATACAGTGCATAGATGTACATTGTGTGGTATCATTCAGGATTCCATGTTCTGATGTGACCCCTGGAATCATCTTTTTATATTATCACAATGTTCACATGCTCATATCTTTTCCCGAGGAAATTGCTTCAAATAGCCACAGTATTAGTAAATACTTTCTGTCTCCCCTCTCTGAGTCACTTGTGGGGAGGGAGTAATTCGCAAGTTATTAAATGACCATGTTGGGACATACATTAGCGTCGGAGCAAATGTATCCTTCAGATAATTCTTGTCGCTCCACAAACACATTACGATTTCCAGGATCAACATTCTCATAATATGGAGGCTTATTATTACGACCTTGTCTGGCGTTATGGGGTTCTTGGAAAGTTCTTGTCACCATGGAGGAATACTTTTGAGTGTGCAGTAATAAAAAAACATGTCCTCATTGGCAAATTTGTAAGATACAAATGCGAACTTTTATTTGTCTATAGACACAAGCAAGGAATTTAAAACAGTCAAATTGTGAAAAAGTAAAATTGATAATACAATAATTTAGCAAAATTTCTCATTGAAACCTTTACTGCAAATGACAATTTTGCTTCATGTAAGAAAATAATAGCTATCACTTGCACAGCAAGGAAGAACTTGCTTCTTATAATAATAATTGTCTTTTTTAAAATTTTAAATTAAAAATAAAAATAAAATTTTGTAAAATGTTTTAGCTAGAATTTTGCTACAAAAAACTTAAATCTTTATGGTAATTTTTGAATCTCAGATGTTCTAGCAAAGCTTGTATGTACTATATGCTTAATTTACTTCTTATAATTATTATAGATGATAATATCCCTCCTGGAATGCAGGAGAGTGTTGTTTTGCTCCTTAGCTGACTAGCCACGTGTGTACATACTGTACAGTGCCTGCCTGAAGAAAATCACCCTTGTAAAAAGAGCCAAATTCTATTCTTATAAAGACATGCTCTTATAAGGAGAAAAACTAACGTTGTGGTAAATGGAATCGAGTGATAAAAAAAATCCTCCTTCTCGACGAGACACTCCTGTGTAAATGGAGTCTCTTATAGGGAGAGCCCACTGTGCATGGATGAGTGTTGACAAAGAGATGGGCGTGAGATGATGATCAAAGTTTATGTAAACAGAATGGAAAACAATTTCCGCTCACGATCTACTTCTGAATTCCGGTCAACCACTCTAGCGTATCGTTAACCTGACTTTAATCAAATCCTCTTCTTCACTCCGTTGCATCTCTCCGCGCTCGCTGTTTTATTACAAGCCACATCAATCCTCAAATGTAACTTGTTTTCTTGCCCATAATAATTCAAGTGCGAACTTCATATAAACTTTGATGTTCCAGTGGGTTTCTTTTTTTATTTTGTGGGGGTTTCCTTCAGACGTGAGGAATCAATGTGAGCCCTTGTATTGACTTGCTCCACTTGTTACATTTTTCTTCCAGCCGTTCCTCCAAATTTTTTATTGGGAACGCAACCCCTGCCTTGTATGTAGATACTACAAGACTTTGGGATGCGAACAGGTTTAGTATTCTTTGAACAGCTATACGGCATAAGGGGGAAAGTAGGGGAGGCAGGAGTAATAAGATAAGCTTTTATGTACCGTCCAGATATAGTCTATCTGTAAAGCTAATAAAGTTAATTACCCAGAGCTGGAGAAACATTACGCACCCATTAAATATTTCTCATGTCAATAACGTTGGGAGAGTTGTTCTCGAGGTGGATTAGAAGTTCAGCACATGTGATTTCCGAATTGAGTTTGTTTTCCTGTGTTTAAAGTTGGCACTCAAGTAAAGTTGAAGTTTTAGAGAAATTCGAAAAAATGTAGTTTGAGTCAAGTTACACACGTTCCAAAGTTTGAGGGGAGTACAAGATAAATTTAAGTTCGAGATCAGAACAGGTTCACTATCCTGACTCCAGTTTGAAATCAGAGCAGCGTTATTGTCATTTCAAGTTGGAGCTACATATTTCAATTAATTCAAGTTTAGTCATCCCACTCAATCAATCAATTCAAATTAGAGTTCATTTCAATTCAAGTTCAAGCTTGACTCAAATTCAAGCTTGACTCAAATTCAAGCTTGACTCAAATTCAATCTTGACTCAAATTCAAGCTTGACTCAAATTCAAGCTTGACTCAAATTCAAGCTTGACTCAAATTCAAGCTTGACTCAAATTCAAGCTTGATTCAAATTCAAGCTTGTTCAAATTCAAGCTTGATTCAAATTTAAGCTTGACTCAAATTCAAGCTTGACTCAAGTTCAACACAACATGTACGTCAAGTTCAGGCTGGAGTGCTTTTCAAGTTCAACTCGCGTCCTTGTCAAGTTCCGTTCAATTCAAGTTCCTTTGGAGACGAGCATAAATTGTACATGTCAACTTCATCCTGAAGTCCTCATCAAGTCCTTCAAGTCAAGTTGAAGTTGGTCGAATTTTCCATACCATTTGACCCGAGAGTAGCTCTAAAGAAGACTCGTTGTTCAGTCTGGGAAGACAATCTACCTCTCCATTTGATGATTTATGATGCAGGTCTAATAATTGTACAGGTAGTGTATAAGGAGAGGATGCTCTTGAGGAAGGAACCCTAAAAGGAACTGAAACATTGATCAAGACACCCTTAAAAGTTTGGTCGGTAGAAATTCTCACTTTGATGGTTGTTGAAAAGTTGTTTCAATTACGACTCCCATAAAAGCTCCGGCTTTCCCTTCACACACAACTTGTGGGGAAGGAGGAGAGAGAATTTATTCCACATCTCAATCCAGTATACTTTCTCCACTTACGAAAGTCCTACTTTCCAGGAATTTTCATTCCAGGACGTCCGCACACACTTGCTCAGTTTCCACAGTGTCTCAACTCTCACTGGTTCCAGGGAGTGTTGAGGCAAGGCAGGAAGGAGAGAGATTCGCATTGATTCTTTCCTCCAGCAATTAGTTCACTTCGGAAACAATTACCAAGTCTTTGAAGAGTCCGATGGGCAAAGGGAAACAAAAATAAAGTATTTTAGCATCAAGAGTAAATACTTTCACCCGCGCCCACATTTCTAATGTGATTTCTTCCCATGAGAAATTCCTCCACTCCCATGAAAAGTTCATTTGTATGTGCACGTGATTAGCCTAACTAATGTTTTACTACAGTCTTTTTTAAGAGGAAACCAAATTTTACCGTCTTTTAACGGCAGCAAAATTCATATTTACAACACATGACAAAATCCAAATGTACATAATTTGTAATGCGCAAATTGCATGTTTACCCCCAAAAATGGCTTTCTCCCGTATATCTCATGCAAGCACTTGAGCTACCACAATTTACTGCCCATTCTGGAAAAATTTTCCAGGAGAATTGGGAAAATTCTCCTCATTGACTGGGGTCAACATTTTTGCTTCATTGTCTCGCCGTGAGGCTGGGAAATAAAGTGAGGATTTAGTTTCAAAGAAATTTATTGCAGGAACTTTTACAAGGGAAAATATCATTAGGAGCCAAGTCTACTTTTAAATTTAATTTGGGACGATCTAAAGCTTACTTAGCTACAAAATGCAATTACTAAATTTCCGCGAAAACAGAATTCCGTGAAGTGGTGCCAATATATAGTCAGTGGAATCCAATAAGCCTGTAATTAATTTATCACTCGAAGGTACATATGCACGACTCTTACAAATAGAATTTTTTGGAGGCTATGCATAATTGATGTGTTTTATTTTCATTGATTCCTCAACATTTAATTTTTGCTGAAACTTGGCCCAATTTGCAACTCACGGTTTAACGCTTTTTCACAACAGTTGGTACCTGGCCTGATGACTCTTTTAAATTAAAAAAAAAGTAAATATTCAATTCCCCCAGTTTGTAGGAAATGTTTTTCTAGATAATTATTCTAACATTTATTTAATCTCTCGCTCAATTTCTGAGGAAACAAAATTTATTACAAAGTGGGGTCATCAAATATTTCCTCCCTCCTGAGTTCCTATCCTGTATCCTAGTGAGGGAGTAATTTTGCTCCGCCTTATACAAAAAAAGGAAACCCAACTCAAATTTGCAAGATAATTGCGTTTAATAGCGATTTCCCCGAAATTCCCGACTCTACAGTAGATATAAGCTCTCTGGCTAATTTTGAGCCAAAAACTCATTTGAATATTATAGAACAAAGTAAACATTATACTAAATCCAAATGACTGTGTCGATGAATACGTGCCTTGCAGATGATTTCTCAAGGACGACGTTGCTAGGATTCGGATATCTATGTATAATTATATGAACTTACGTAAAAAGGAAATTCTTTCAATTGATGTTTGCTTTGTTTCGTTCCGGTGCAGTGGCTTGTGGCTTCAAATTTAAAATGATACTGGGAATAAATCTAATTTATTTTTGTTATGAAGAATAGCTTGATTGAGGCTGTGGGAAAATGCGGATCAGAAAATCAACATGCAATGTTGTTTTTACAAATTATACGAAATTTCTTTCCCCACAATAGAGCACTCTGTAATAATTAGCAAATTTTCCAAAGGTACAGTATATCTATCCATATAAGGCCAAAAATATTCAAACACATTCCCGTTTACCACAACGTTAATTTCACTCCGTCTGAAACAGTCTATCATTGTAAGAGTCACATCCAGTAATTTTGATTGCTTCTAGAAGTGGTAGCCTCAAACTCGCAATTACTAAATTACAACGAAAAGTAACAATAAATCAATTGATTTCTTCCAAATGCGTCCAGCTGCAAAAAATCTTCGATAATAGTGTACAATTTTTACTGTGAAGCAAATTTGTACTTTGTAAATAAATAGAAAAACGTTAACATTTTTTACTTCACAGATTTGACTATATACGGAGTTTTTAACGTAATTAGTTTATTCTTGAGTTCAAACATATCTGATTTATTTTGAAATTTTAAGACTACAATGGAATTATACATGAAAAGTTTCTGCTGTAATTTCATGCATGTAACTTGCCCAGGGGTAAGTTTTTGCTGATATTCAAGTAAGTATGTAGCTCCGAGAAGAAATAATTTCAGGACTCTTTTCAAATCCTACGAACCTTAAAAACCCTTTCATACGACTCAATCTGAGCTTATTGTATAGGAAGGAGATGTAATTAGCTAGACGTTAGTATTAAGCAACTGAGTATTTCTTGAAGGACAAAATCTCAGTTGGAAGTTTGAGAGAGAGTTGAAAATATATTGAATTATTACGTAATCAATTGTTATTGTCACGACTGGTCTTTTTGTTCTTGGAGTAATTATCATTTGGAATCCCCAGGAAGTTTGATATTAAAGAAAAAGGAGAAATCAGAAAGGAATCTATTTTCAGGTGGAGAAACAAAAGGAGGAATTATTATTCAATCAAGTTGGGAAATCCTATCCCCTTATTTCCTATTTATTTGAAATTAATTCGAATGGGAGGGAATATGAATAAATAAAATCCCGGACTTTGATCAATCCTTCCCTCCCTTAAAACTTATGCAGAGTTCAAAGAGACTGAGTCTTGCTGATAATTATGTTACAATAGCTTCAACAATATTAAATTACTCATGCTTCGATGAATTCTCTGCTCGAAGAATAATAATTTCAAGGGTACTGGAATGATTTGTTTAATAATTACTTTGATATTATCGTCTCTCTTATCATGAGCCCCACTCTGCCTTTATTTTATCTAATAACACAGACTTGCCTTCTTACACTATTACAATAATTGTTGCAGAATCCTTACGGAAATATTACAAAAAAATATTAAGCGGCGTCGAAGTGAAGGAAAATAAATAGCAATAATTGGACTTTCCAGGCATTTCTGAATTGTAACGGAAGCTTGTAAAAGGAATGTTAACCAATATTTTCGTTCTGATCAAAATTTTAGAGAAAATTTCGCATCTGATTCGCAAGCATTGCAAACATATTTTTTTGTCTTAAATTGAAAGTACTTTTCTTCGTAACAAATTTGTAAACATTGGTTTTTGCTTGTAAAATATTTTAGGCATTTTTACTCCATCCTCAAGTTATTATAAAATCCTGTTCGGACAAACTTTATCGTTTACAGTTTTACTTCTTAGCAGGTGACATAAAAATATATGTTTGTAAGTATGTGCTTGTGACATATGTACGTTAAGGTAATGAAATGAGGAAAACTGTTGAAAAATCGTAATTGAGTCTAGGAAGTGATAAGACGTCGGCTGGAAATTACTGCGTTAATAAATTATTAGTTTCCTCCTGTCTCTCGAGCGGTTTTTTGTGTGCAAAGCTCTCCTTTCGTCTTGGCAGAGACGGAGACAGGCAGTCAGTCAGAGAGACAATTGAAGTAAGTAAATGAAAGATAAAAACTTATTCCTATCTCTCATCTCGAGCGCTATGCTGAGGAAGAAAGGCCCCAAAAACTTCCATCTTTCAGTTTGAATTCCTTCTCTCCTCAGTCCTTCTACTCCAACTTGACTCCGGATATCCTCCACTTGATCAATGTGTCCTTTCCTAAGTTTTCCCAATTGTCTGGAGTGAATGTTGATGAAATCCTCTTCATTCAAGCGTAAAATTCCAAAAACTCTAGTTTTTTTCTCTCTCAATCTCCCCTTCCTCGTGTGTCTATCTTTGATGACTTTCCTTTGAAAAGTATTCATTTTTAATAAGGGACTCAAGGGAAGGGGAAAAATTGTCAAAGTTTTTACATTAATTTTCAAACAATCATAATAACTTTAATATTTTAGATTCTGTCCAATATAGAAAGATTGTCAACAAAAAAAAATATTTGATACTGAAAGGTAACTTCATTGCGAGACTTTCGGTTGGAGCTTCGTTAAGGGGGACAACGTTCCGGGACTTGAGTTTGACTTCAATTACAACACTTGATTTGAATTGAGCCACACTCAAACTTGAGGTTGTTTTGAGTGGACATTTCCAGAGCAGCAATATACATGTTGAAGTTGAACTTGAAGCTTGTATTGAAGCAGAGTTACAATTAATTTAGTTAATTTAAAGCTAAAACATGGCTTAAACTAGAACTTGACTTAAACTCTTTGTTTCGCACTTAAACTTATACTTGAACTGCATTTGGTTTTGAATTTGACTTAAACCCACATTTAATTTGTACTTGAACTATTACTTGACCTGCATATACACTCATACTTGACCTGCACTTGAACTTGAACTCTTACTTGACCTGCACTTGAACTTGAACTTGAACTCTTACTTGAACTCCTACTTAACCTACACTTGAACTCCTACTTGACCTACACTACAACTTGAACTCCTACTTGAACTTCTGGAAATGGAAATAAAATTACAATTTGCAGTTTCGACTAGATTTCGCCAATAACCGGAACTTGAATTTGATCACTGAACGTTTGATTAAACTTCACCTGTAACTTAAACTTGAATTGAACTGGATTAAAATGTCAACTTTTTGTAGTCCTGGGTCCTGACCTAACCTAACCTAACCTAAACTTGAACTCGAACTTAAAATCGTATTAATTATTTGAAACTATCCTAATTATATATAATTACCCCCAACTAAACCTAAACTTGACCTCCAACTTGACACTGTTTCAATCTCCCCATGAAAACCTAAACTTGACTCAAACTTCCCTCTAGCATTCCTCAAGCCTCTTGGAGCCCGTCCTGCTTGAACTTGACTCACGTACAAGTTCATGAAAAATGACTTGAACTTGAGCTCACCCCTACTTGCAGCTGCACCCGTTCCCCTCACATGTCACAGAGGATGCGGACTTGGTAAAAGTTGAGAGAAGATGAATGTCCCTTCGACTTGGTCATCGGCTAATGTCACCCTATGCGAGACCCACGTCAGTTCCATTGACAGGTCATTTATCATGCGGCTATTCCTGGATGGCCATGCCTCCCATACTTTTGTTTTTTTCCATAGTCCCTGCACATATGTACATACATATACATACATAGTTCCTTGCATGGAAAAAGTGTTTATCTCCCGATTTTTCCCCTTCTGCTTTTTACTTCCTATATTTTTCCCCCAGCACCCCAACACTTCCAGTCCTTCATTCCCTTCTCAACAAGGCCATGTTTTTTTACCTACAATTCCCCATATCTCCATCTCTTCCTTCATCTCCCCCCTCTCAACTTTCCTTCTCAATTTCTACCGACAGTCTCGATTCCCAAGATATTTTTGGCGGAATTTTCAAATCCTTAAATTGACATACATGACCTTACCTGTAACTACTTATATCCCAGAAATAAAATACCTATCAAGTGTACTCTCACCCTAAAAGATCAACCCATAAGGTGCAAAATTTGTCACTTCAATTGTGACGCTCTTATAAGGAGAGGAAAAACTATGATTAATGGCATTGCGTCAAAATATATTTCTCCCTGTAGAGACAATATAAGGGGGTCAGTTATATGGACAGGTCACTGTATATACTTTTATGAGCATAAAGAATATCGTCGTAGGAATAAAGGGGGATATATCAAAGTATTTTTGGTTCAATAGAGCAAAAGCAAAGGCTCTTGTTATATTGGCCGTCCGTTATACACTAGTGATATTTTACATGCCACAGTATATGCATAAAATTTCACATCTTGCTAAATGAGAAAGTTCTCAAACACTCTGCTCGTACAGAGAGACAATTTCCTTCGAAACGAATCCCTTTTTGCAGGGAGAAGGCATTGTAGTGAGGGATTCTATGGTTTGAAGGTAGGTGATAGGATTTGGTTTTTGGGGTGACCTGAGACACCTGTCATTGATAAGCCTCTTAGCGTCATTTCCATGGGAAGTGGGCTTTCCTTTGTGCTTGGGAATTTTAGCTGGGCTTGCAATACACTATGGCAACTATCGACTCTCCATCTCTGTCGCCCTCTTTTCAACTCCTGCCACTCTCTATGATTTAGTGCCCCTCACACACACACACCACCCCATAGGAACGTCCAGGTGCGGCATTAATAAAGGCATACGATGTCAGCACTTGGGTTTGGGGCTAAAGAACGTATTTAAATCCAAGTGTAGATATATACGTGAGCATTTAGTTTGGGCCGGACTTAAATCTACACATACTGTTTATAATAAAGTGCTCCCTCGTTTGTGTCAATTTGTAAATGGTCCAGTGTTTCTTATAGCCAGGCCTGTCCTCCTATTAAAGCAGGGTTTATAGCATGCTCTTGCTACATATGTATATAAGAGGGCCACAGAATCCCCAAAATTTGACGCTCCAATTTTGTGGGCATATTTAAGGAGGAAATCAGGATAGACCAGTCTTAGACTGATGCTGAAGGGCTGACTGCAACATTGAGTGACTGACTGATGACTGACTGAGACTGCGACTGATAAATCTAACTACAGCTGAAGACTTTGACTGACTTGGACTTATTTCTGGTTCAGCGGGACTGACTGAGACTGAGACGAACGCTTAAACCAATGTAGGAATCAAGAAAATCATAAATCGTACGTACCGTATCTAGCGGAACAAAAATCTACATTGAAAATATTGGAGATTTTCGTAGTATTTTACAAAAGCAGATTCCAGGTCATCAATCGTATTAAAATGCAGCACAAGAAAATTACAAAAAATAGGTATTTTTGAAACTTTCACGCTGCCCTCTGAGACTGTGACTTATTCCAGTGACTCTGATAATGACTGTGACTGACTGAGACTCATAGGAAACGGCAAACAGACTTGCGGACTGACTGACTGATCCGGAACTTAAGACTGATTTTGACTTGGACTGAAAAAGGTAGGGACTGGTGGATCCTGGAGGAAATGTAACATTGGGGTATAAACAGGAATGAATAGGCTTACCATACAGTATGTATGGTACATTGGTATATGCACATTGGTACAGTCAAATCTGGTCATAAGGTTAGTATGTAAGGAATTTCTCGTTAAAACAATTACTCGGTCCTCCTATCCAGGATAGACCAGTCTTAGACTGATGCTGAAGGACTGACTGCAACATTGAGTGACTGACTGATGACTGACTGAGACTGTGACTGATAAATCTAACTACAGCTCAAGACTTTGACTGACTTAGACTTATTTCTGAATCATCGGGACTGACTGAGACTGAGACGAACGCTTAAACCAATGTAGGAATCAAGAAAATCATAAAGCGTACACAACGTATCTAGCGGAACAAAAATCTACATTGAAAATATTGGAGATTTTCGTAGTATTTTACAAAAGCAGATTCCAGGTCATCAATTGTATTGAAATGCAGCACAAGAAAATTACAAAAAAATAGGTATTTTTGAAATTTTCGCATTGTCCTCTGAGACTATGACTTATTCGAGTGACTCTTATAAAGACTGTGACTGACTGAGACTCATAGGAAACGGCAAACAGACTTAAGGACTGACTGACTGATCAGACACTTAAGACTTATTTTGACTTGGACTGAAAAAGGTAGGGACTGGTGGATCCTGCTCCTATCCTCAAAATCCTTTAGAAACTATATACTGTACTTGTAAAGGATAGGTTTTATAAGGAAAAAAATGTCTTTTCAATCTCATTTGGCTAGGTTTCCCTATAGCAAGTAATATTTTTGTTCCTATGGAAAGAATGCTTGTTATTTCAAGGGGACTTTTATAACTACAGTGTAGGTAAAATGTGTGTATGTTCAAGCTTTAAAAATGGGTATATTTAAAATAGGGATTTTTTGTGAGGTGTATAAATTTGAGTGTGAAGATATTTACGTGTAGGCACCTCGCGTTGTAATTACAGGATGTCTATGTTTAAGGGAGACTTTCTCAGGATGAAGGGATTTTCCTGTAGCCGGCCTTATAATAATTTTTCATTTGGTAGTGCGTGTCATGCGTATTTTGTTTTGGGAGAGGACAAAAATTAGCTCTTTTATTAGAGTTGAGGGAATAGCAGGAGCGGACTTTATATGTATCTGTGGGTTTAAGAGCACATACGCACATTTTGGAGGAAGATTCAATTGGAAGTGAAGCAATTAGGGGAAGCGTCAGACAGATTTGTCTATGTTGTTACTTATGTCCTATAGCACTATTCCGCAGTTTTCAATCCCGGGAGAATTTATCTTTCCACAGATGTGTCTTCGGCCTTCCATCCCTTCCCTATGACTGCTTGGTTTAGTAACGCTGTGGTGTTAGTCATTTTATTGCGAAGATAAAGGACAAGCTACAAATATAGAGAACACTGTCTCGAAAGCATTTGACTTTCATGTACAGGGTGACAAAAATATTTATTTACCCTTTGCTTATGCCAGGAATAAATTATTAATTATAGTAAGGAATTAAGGTTGTGTACAGTATCCAGGCTTAAAACCCTTTGGTACTACCATGTATGTATCTGTAATTATGTTTTTCCTAAATGCAATTTGTTTGTGCTTGTCGAATTTTACTTCCATTTTTAATTTGAGAAAGCTTTTTTAAATCTGTGGGGGCAAATTTTTAGATTAAGGATAATTAGGTAGAGCAAGTTATAAGGCTATAGATACGGAGGATTTTTTAGGTCCTTACTTATTTAAAAATTGCAGCGTAGTCATTACAGTAAAGAATGTAATAAAAGTGTTTGACTAGCTTACTGGAGCGGTCGTTTTTATTAGAACAGGTGAGTTCTACTGGCGAAGTAAATATCCAAATTGCATCAATGCATGAGATCATACTTTGTTTTTAAAACCATAATAAATAGATAGAATGTTTCTTTCTCTGTTGGCATTTTGTAATTATGCCTTCACTGGTCAGAAATGTATGAATTCGAACTGGATCAGTTCATTCCTATAAACTTCAGCTGCATTCACATTCACGAATTGTTATTTTTATTGTCCAGTGGAGGGTGTTAATAGTGCGAGATCACAATTTTGTAAAAAAGACTGCATATAATTTAATTTGTTGAATTGTCTTAAACGATTTATCATTATAAAATCTAGTTAAGGGTAAATACAATTCAATATTTTTGCTCAGTGGCATAATTTTCCAGAGAGAGTGGAAACCAGGAAAGACATTTCCCTAAGGAATAGATTTTAAATGCTTAAATTAGAGCCTACGTTGTTACCCAAAATACCATGTTTAATTTTACAATTTAAACGGTTGTTGGAAAATGCTTCAGAAATTTACAACACTGTTATTAAAACGTTTGTTTTAACTGCCCTCTAAAAACAATTTCGTTGAAAGACGTTACCCTGAATGTATGCATCTATGTACATATGTACGTATAATAATTATAATTATCTATATATACTATCTTTTAAATGCCCAGGTTCCCTTCACATTTTTGAGTGCTGAGCCTGAGCATTCGGTTTTGTTCCCAGAAAATTCTTACACCTGTTCGTTTGAATCTCTGTACTCACACAGAATACAGCACACTCTTGATATAAGGGCAGACTCGAAAGTAGTAAAACTGCAGTCAAATAAAAACTCGAATTGTTTTACAATTATCTGCTCTTCCCAGCTGAATACAAATAAAAATATTTTAAATGAGAACGTGTCTAAATATGTCCGTATACTTTCTTCCGCAGGTGTGACCAGTAGCAAATAGTGTAATTACTCTAAATGTTTTCCAAACGTGTGCATCTAAGGTCGTGACAGAGTGTTTTTACTGTAATCTTATTACTTTATTTATGGGGTCTCAGTGTAGAAAAATACTTGACAGAACTCCTGATGGTGGGGGAAGTCAATCACTAAAAGATATTTTTAGCCCGTGTGAAGCCTGAGATTTGTCTCTTTCCTGCCGCTCCTCAGTGGAACAAAGTGGGAAAAAGGGCACCTACTTATCCATGCACAAGGAGTAGAGATGTTGTAACATGTTTCAACTTACAAGGGTAGAAAAAAAAGTGCTGTAATGTCAACGCTCGGGAGCAGAAAGGGAAATATGCATGTATTTATTATTATATGGGCACTTTAGTCGAAGACAAATTTACACGATGTGGCTTCTTTTATCTCTCTTTTTCACTCTGTAACTCACGCTCCTTCACTCCTTCACTCTTTCTCTCTCCCCTCTCCCCTCTCCTCTCTCCCCATTAAGAATGCATTGAGTCGGAGGGAGAGATGCAATTTCCCGGAGTTTTCCCCCTTGCAACTTCATAAACTCAATTTGTTATGCCTTTGTACAGGGAAGCTTGGGATGGGAGAGGAAAAGGAGAAACAATTTTCTCCAATGTAACTCTTCCCACACATATTGTTTAGAACCATCCTTTTTTCATCCCGCCCAACAAACTGCATTGTTTATAAATGAGTGTAGTTATTTTCGGAATGCTGATCTATTTTTCATACAGAATTCTTTCAATCTTCTCTATACATTCTAACTATTTACATGCGGAGGAATACATATAAAAACCGGAGCTTTCCAGAGTTTCCCAGCAAAGTTTCCCGTAATGGCCTGTTATCAAAATTTTGTCAAAAGAAAGTATCTACGTTATTGTTGATTTTCTTTCCCTTTCATTCATTTCCCATATTTTTCCAATTTGACATGTCTGCACATATTTTAATGGGACTGGGTACCTTTTTCTACTTTAGTGGATAGGCTTTTTTGTGGCTGCTTTACTAATGTCACCAAAAAAGAGTTTTTTTTCAGAATCAGTCTTATTAGATTTAATTGCAACCAGAGATCTGCTCAGGTCCAGCTCCTATATATTAATATTCGTGGCTGCTCTCATACTTGTCAAGGACTTTTTTTTAACATGCACTGTGTACAGCTCACTGTAGTTTTACAGCTTTTTAAGGGCACATTGACTGCAGAGCAGCACACTGTAGAAATATTTGCTGACATTCTCACCCCAATTTTCACAACTTACAAAATCATGTTATAAAATAGTTCCATGATGGAGATTGTTATTGTGAGGATATTTTTGAAAATAATAATTCTTCCCACAAAATGTCAAGGGATGAAAGGCGTGCCAAGGATGATTCATATTTTAAAGGCCCTGAAATAAAGACTTACTTTTAAAATATGGGTGAGGTTCGGATTCCTTTGGGAATTTTTACCGAGACGAAGCTCTGGAATGGGAGAGATGAAGGTAAATGAGGAGAGGGTTCTCATGACAGGGGAATTTTTGGGAATTGTTAAATAATTATGATTCGTGGGAATTAATGAAAGGGAATGGGGTAGGGACTGTGGGAGGAAGGTTTATTAAATGTATAGGTGCAGAAATGTAGACAGTAGATTGGGAGAGAGTAAAAAAGGGGTCTGTGGAGCGTGAAGAGTTTTTTTTTCTGCTCATGTTCTTCACTGGAGCAAATTGTGGTGAAATGTCAGTAGGCCTTGTGATTTACTCTGAGAGAGGGAAAGAGTGCACTTGTCCTCCCTGGGCTTTGTCTCACCGACATTTCATTTATCATTCCTTCAAGTTTCCTTCATGCTTTACTTGTTTTCTTCTTTCCCTCTCCCTTCCTTTCTCTCTCTTTCTCTCTTCTCCCTTTTCCTCTCATCTCCTCTCCAACGTCCTAGAAAAACGCTTTTCAAAAACAAATTTTTATTCCACCTCCCGTATACCTACACATAGTCCCTCACATTTACAGGGAGTATATCAACATGTAAGAACATCCCTGAAATAAATTGAATCAAAATACAGTACGTGCTTTACATAGAGAGTAGAGTCCTTACATAAGGACTCTACTCTTGCTCTAAATCTTACTGGCATTAGTTCAAACATTTGTAATATGAAATTAATTGTACTAAACGAAAATGGGTTCAAATATTTTGCTATAGATAAAGATAAAGAAATCTATTAGGTATAGAAATAGCACACACTATGTATATTTCTTACGTGGGAAAATAGTTCTCGGAATTTACACAGGTATGAAATGGAGCGAGCGCATTAAATGCAGATACATAGATACATATGTAATTATGTACATTTAGATTCGAGAAGGATAAAAATTTGTAGGAAATGGGAATGCGTCCAAGTGCTTTGCCTCAGTAAAAATTTGCTTTTACAAAAGGGGTCCCTTCTAACAAGAGGGCTCTGTAATGTATATTTGTAAGTATATAGATTTCCCTTTCCCAATGCTATAGCCCCTGAATATAGAATTCCTACTGCAATACATACAGACCCTTTTTTAGGCCGAGACCATTCACGGCCCCGATACCTGGCACAAGGGAGACGCAAACGGCGTGTAAATCCAAGGGGGAAAAAAAGTGTGCGGAAATCAAATAAGGTATAAGATAACTGCGTGTATTTTTGGGGAAAGCTCCTGTAAACTAGGACAAAGCATTGGCTTTATTAAGAAAGACGAGATTCATGAGTCGCTTCATTTAGCAAGACATTTTCCCTGAACTGACGTTCCCATCGCCTAATCGATTTTGTCAGGCACCGAAAAATCCCACTCACCTGTACTCCTCCCTTCGGTGTCTAGCACTCACTCTATAAAGTCCACTCTAACTATGAGAGGAACCTTTGGGAAAAAGTAAATCTTCACTCTCATAACGGAAGGGGTCTAGTATGAGGAGAAAAATTAACATTAGGTATATACCCAAAATGCTCAACTAATGGAGTCCCTCCTAGTCAGAGTAGACTGTAATTTACTCAAGGTTTCCCCAACGCTTCAACATTACTATCCCAGACGCCCCAAAACTCACAAAAAGGTACAGGTACTATTCTCCTGTCATACATAAATCCGATTTCATATCAATTTGCAAATGTCGTTTTTACCGTAAAACCTTACACAAGCACTCTGAACACAGCCTTTTGAATTATCCCGCAATATTTAATAAAAAATTGCAGATAGTTCAACCAAAGAATCAAATTACTGCAAATTTAACTAGGGCTGTTTTTACAAAAGTCTGGTAAATCTGAACATAATTCCACTGTCAATCAGGGATGGTTAAATTTATAAGCACAAAATTTTACTCACCCTGCAAACGCATTGTTTTGGTTCATAAATAAATTCACTCTGAACTTTCTTCAGGTGAGTTGTCCTCCCTGGGACTCTTACACTAGTAGCTTTGTCGTTTTTCTTATAAAGATGAAAATTTGGATTTTATTAAACGTAATAGTATCCAAATATTTAGGCTCTTATGGGAAAAATCCTCTTATAAGGGGGTCTCAAAGCGTCAGAAACTACTGTACAGATACAAGCTCTTATGAGCTCAGCATTAATACCGACGGAGAAATGCCTGAAAATATTTGTTCCTTTGGGGAAAGTCCTGGTATAAGTAACGGTCACTTGTACTGCATGCCTGTAATCTCAATCTTCTCAGAATCTGTGATGTCAAAGGGACTTATAATAACCTGAAATCAGAAATGGTTTGAATTACATGGAATCAAGATGCTTATAGCAAATATTTAGCAAAGGATTTTCCAATTTGTTTTACGAGCACTTCTTGGAAGTGCTATTTAATTAAATGTAATAACGTTCATATGAAAGATGTTCCAAGACTTTATACTGTATAAGCAACCTTTTCAACTCATGCCGACTATATAGGATCCGCATGAGAAACTTTAGCTTTTTTCTGTTGAATTTAATTAATTAATTATAATTACACGGTTCAAATGTAAGGAAGTCCATTAGCGATTGCGATCCCATTGGGAATTGTAACTTTCACCATTGGACTATAACAACAAGACCAGTGACAGTTACCAGGGGGTTAACGGTACCTCAAAATTTACAGCCTATTACAAATGTACCTATTCCCTATAAGTAGAGCTTTCTAGGATGCATTAGTGACTCATGGGCAGGGAAATTCCCTACCCATATGCTTTGACAGTGCCCTGCTCCGCCTACGCTTAAATGGCATTTGTACATTATAAAAGCCTCAATGTATTTACATGTGTCCGCCTGTGTCTGGAACTCCGTACTATATAACATATAATACAGTACATGGACATGTACAATCCAAACATTCTCTATGCCCATGGATTTTTTTTCTTCTGTAGGGAAAGAATTATTCAAAGGAATGAGCCACAGGGAATGTGATAAAGCTGAGACTCACTTATACTTTCACTTGCTTCATAAAAAAAAACTCCTATCGCCTGTCATCTCCCGGAGTGATTGCATTATGATTCTTACCATCAGATAAAAATTGCACGTGGGAATCCTATCGATTGTGTCCCCATATGAAAAAAAAGCATTCTTTTTTTCATTTTTTTTTGCTCCAGCTCTTATTTTACAGGGAAGTTGAAAAGAATGGGGAAGGAAGATATACAGTAGGTGAGAAATCTAAATAGAAAGTATGCATTGAAATTTACATTGGTGTAGGGAAGTTTTAGATTTGTAAGGAGAGGAGAGGGGAAGAGCTCTAATAGGAACTAATGTATGAGTAATGCACATGACATGTAAAGATCCTAATCCCCAGTGAGGCTCTCCCAGAAAAAGGCTCATATCATAGGAGAACATTTAGTAGTAGGGAAAATTAGACAGGAGTAAGTAAGGCCCAGGGCTGGGAGACAGGGACAAGATAATGCGAGAAAACTTGCGGAGTCCCGGAGGCAACTTTGATGGAGACAAGGAGGAAAGACTTGACGTCTTTTCACGGACAATTTCCAACCCATGACTAATCTTTGCACTTTGCACAACACAATCCAATGTATAGACTTCCTCTCCCGACCAGATCACCCTGCTCCCTGTAACACTCGCCGTATATAGATATATACATATGCTCGAAACATACGCTCAGGATTTATAATACTCAAAATGTTATAGGCTGGTGAATTTCCTCGTCACAAGCGGAACTATCCCTTGCATTAGGGCTCGGATAGGGTCAAATCTGACTAGAGCACAAAATTCACCAGAATCTCCAGCAGAAGAACATTCACCAGCAGGAAACATTTTGTAGGAAACATTTTGTAGGAACAATTTTGTAGGAAACATTTTGTAGGAAACATTTTGTAGGAAACATTTTGTAGGAAACATTTTGTAGGAAACATTTTGTAGGAAACATTTGTAGGAAACATTTTGCGGTATTGTTTTCGTAGCGTTTTTCATAATGAGCTATTTAAATACATACTTACTAAACGAAATGACTTTGTTCACTGAATGATTTTATTGGATTTTTGTAATGACACGGTTCCTTATATTTTTGATTTGTATTTTCACACTGATTGGATCCAGTAATGTCTGGGGTGAAAACCAATACATGTATTGACTCCTTTGACATTGAAATAAAGAATAATAATAATAATAATAATAATAGGACAATTTTGTAGGAAACATTTTGTAGGAAAATTTTGTAGGAAACATTTTGTAGGACAATTTTGTAGGAAACATTTTGTAGGAAAATTTTGTAGGAAACATTTTGTAGGAAACATTTTGTAGGAAAATTTTGTAGGAAACATTTTGTAGGAAAATTTTGTAGGAAACATTTTGTAGGAAACATTTTGTAGGAAAATTTTGTAGGAAAAAGGTTGTAGTAAAAGTTTTGATCATTATTTTTATTCAAGAATATTTCCCCCTTCTTATGACAATGTTTTTACATGTGATAGATTAATTTCTGTATTGAACAAAAAATATAAAAACGTTAAGCTGAGAAACAGAACCCGACTAAAAAAAAACCCAATGAGTTGGAGACCTTGTTCGAACCCCTATTGCAGAATTACCATTGAGGAGTGCTGCTCCTGCTGTTAAGCGAAGCATGAAGGGAACATAAAATTTACAGGAGTAACATTTAGAAAATGTGTGAAATCATAATAACCGCAAGTAAGGCCATTGAGGGGTTTTATTACTCCTGAAAATGCAAGTTAGGAAAATATTTCCCTTCCATAATATATGCATAAGAAATACGATATAGGATTGTTCCTCCTTTTATTTCCATGTACGTATACATACATATGTAGTCCAAATCCGCCCACATTAACATATGTGAGGAGTTAAGATACACATTACAGATACGAAGAGAAACAGTTTTATTTCCCTTCGTGTAAACTTTTGACATGGCACATCCCTCCCAGCCTATACATAATGCCCGTATATGCCACTGAGTTGGAGGGTATACATAGTTATAGGTGTATTTTGTGTATGTACGTTTGAATGAGCATTTCCACCGTGATATTTATATAATTACGTATAGGACCTCCGGAGCTTTGTAGTGCTGCAGCCAGCGTAGGACGAGAAGCCAGAGAGCCCAGTTGCAATTTATTATTGAATTGCATTACATAAAGTGAAAGGAAATTCCATTGCAATTCCCAAGTTTATCGACTTTTGCAATCATCTCCTATGTTTATTGGACAGGATGTCATTTTCCCGTATGTTTTTCTCTCTCACACTCACACGTTATCCCTCTCACATATATTTCTCACACACTGCTCCTCCCATCCAACACAATTTGTTTTCCTTTCACACAGCCCCAGCTCGAAAATCCTTTCAGGAGTAGTCTCCTATAAGGTTCTCATGGCTTGGTTATTTCCTCACACATTTTATACAAAAATAATATCATTTCTAAAGCTCGGACAGTCCCACTCCCGTTTTCACACTGGAGGCCTTTTAAGGTGTTGAGCGAATTGGAAAATGGATTTCAGGGTGCTTTTGCTTTTTTTTCTTCATCACTTTTTCCATACCACACATTCCTCCACAACTACTGTGCTTCAAGGAACATTCCCTTTAAATTTCCCTCCACTGGAATTTGAATCGAGAAAAAAATCCGTCCTGTGAAATTAATTTCCATTGTATCATTATTAGCAAAAATATTTCAAAATATGCAATTTCCCCCAACCATTGAAAACAATCAAATTAATTTATGTCTCATTCAATTAATTTATCTTTTACAAAAATATTTTTAAACGGGATTTTAATCTACTTAAAATTTACAAGCTAAAATATTCACCGCCCTTTAAAATAAGCGGGATGAAATTACCCGCCACAATTTAAATAACACAAACTAGAATATCATTTGCATGGTGACTGAAAACTTTTCAAACAATGCATTGTTTGAAAAGTAACTCCCAGCTAAACTCTGTGCAACTGATGTGGGCTGGGAAGATTTAAGGGAAAAGTTGCGGAAGGATGAGGGAATACTAAAAAGTAAAAAAATGATCCCTCAGAACATTTTGCGGTAAAAACTGCAACCCACTAAACTCAAATACAGGAGTCATAAGTGGGAGTATAAGTAGCATTTGGGCTTCTCAGGAGCCTTCCCTTCTTGTTGCAAGTCCCATGGTCCTGGTGCTTAAATACAGTGGCGGGCGTTTATAAAAACATCCTTGAAAGGAATAAAATTTGACGCGAATACCCGAATGCTATTTTTTGAGGGGAGAAAAAGCAACATGTTGGTAAATCCGGGATTCTCAACTCTGTTCAGCCTTCGGAGAGGGGAGGATGTTATAGTGAGCTTTCACTTGTATAAATGCAACTGGGGCTCCGGGAGAGTCATAACACTTGCCATTTATATTTAATGTAATGCAAATGGTTACGGGTCTTGGACGGACGGAGGAGAAATGGGACGGGTTTCAATGGAAAAAGTCACGTTAGGAGTCACTTTTGAATTTCAACTGTCTCCGTTGCCTTTGCAGGCTCTGTGGGAAGAATTGAGTATGTATAGTGTTGGGGCTGGGGAGGTCCTAACTACCCGCTGCTTATATACAGGAGACTCTGTTAGAGGGAGGAAATGGCGACAATTTCTGAATTTATTGATTGGTTTATGGACGGAGGAGTCGGAGGAGGACTAAATGGGGAAATACACGTGGGACTCGTCATCTCACTTTTGTTCAGTCAGCGGGTAACTCAGTGGCAATTTGTCCCTGTCCAATCAACAATACGACAATAATTCTGCGGCATAGAGAGAGAAAGCTCGGGCTCTCCAGTCCAAAGACCCTGCATTCATAGCTCCAAGTCTACATATGTACCAGGCCCCAGGAAAATTTTCCTTCTTGTAGAAACTTCCATGAGAAAAATATTATAAGGGTTACAAATTATTACAAAATTCCTTGCCCTAAATATAATTTTTTTTGTTGCTTACATAGGGAATTTTAATTCAAAATATTTATTGTTCCTTTTGTACAGGAGCTTTTCTTTACGTAAAATCCTAAAGCCTTGGATCACTCACGGTCCCAGTTTCTACTTCATTGGGATTGAAGGAGGGAAGGAATTGATTCTCCAGAAAATTTGCGTGGGATTTTTCAGTTCATAGGACTACTACTACTACTATTAGTAGTAGTAGAGACCCTGTACATACAAGCGTGCCTGTCCCATTTAGCACCAGGACCTCTCAGTCAGGCCTTGCCAGAATACAATGTTCCCAGAGAAAATGTGACGGAGCCCTCCCAATCCCCATGTGTACATATTCCGAGCAGAATTTACATTGGAAGTGCCGACGGCAATGAACACCAAATCTACGTGACTCATCTCCAGCAACATAAAAAGATCCGGGGATTTTGTTACCTTTTAGCATATAAACTCGATTGTGTAGAAACGTGGGGTTGTACAAAAGTGTCGCTTAAAGTGTCGTTGCCCCTGTCACATATCAAGCACAATTTTAAAATATACAATTCCCTCAATTTGAAGGTGTACCGAAAAAATATTCCTGGTTTCCTAAAATTATTGGCCAGGTATATATTTAAAGGGGTCAAATACGTGAGGTAAATTTAACTCCCAAAATCTTTTTCCTCAAGTCTGAAAAAATTTTCGTATTTTTTGCTTCCTGGAGCCTGCTTATTTTATTTAACTTTTGTGACCGAAAATATTGACCCAGATCATTTATACAAATTTTATGAGATTTTTTATGAAACCTTCCATGAACTATTTTTTAACGTTGGTCCTTTCATATGGACTAGAGGGGAGGACAGGGTTCTGTGGTATTTTGTATATTAGAAGTGTGTATAGAATCTGAAAAAAAAATCCCGTTTAAAATCTCACTATGATAAGGAAGGTCACTTCCTTGCCAAAAGATTCCTTGTTTTTCTCAAAGACCTTACCCGCCCAAGACTTCTCTAAAAAAATTAACATTACTCTGACGACACTTTACGCAATGACAGAAGATACTGTACCGATTGCTTAGGATGATAGGGAGCATTTGGGCCTTAAATACAAGAGCGTGCTTATAGGGCTGGCTCCCACCCGTACCTATACATATGTGGGGAAAAACACGGGAAATTGATTAAAATCCTGATAAATGTCACTCATTTTTGGAGGAGAATTGAATGGTAGCCAAGAAGCTGATATGGAAGATGTTCACGTTACCTTGGATCCAGTAGCTTTAATGCTATTACGCCTGTCATGCCCACCCTCCCTCAGTGTCCAGCCATCCATTTCTCCCACCGACTATGTTCAGAACTCATTTTCCGAGCCTGGGATTTTTTGTGGAGATGAATGAAAGATTCACAAGAAATATTCATAAACTTTTGACTTCTCTTCAAGTTTTTGTTTTTGCATGCGGAAGTTAGATTCAGCTGATGTGAAGATAAGGGCACTGAGTACAAGTATGTATGTAGTGAAAGGGTAAGGTTAACTGGAAGTCAGTGCTGTACTCAGGTTCGACTATGAGGAACGTAGCGGAGTAGAGGTCAAATTGAAGTTCAAGTTAAGTAAAAAATCAAGTAGAGGTCACATTGAACTTCAAGTTAAGTAAAAAATCAAGTAGAGGTCACATTGAACTTCAAGTTAAGTAAAAAATCAAGTAGAGGTCACATTGAACTTCAAGTTAAGTAAAAAATCAAGTAGAGGTCACATTGAACTTCAAGTTAAGTAAAAAACCAAGTAGAGGTCACATTGAACTTCAAGTTAAGTAAAAAATCAAGTAGAGGTCACATTGAACTTCAAGTTAAGTAAAAAACCAAGTAGAGGTCACATTGAACTTCAAGTTAAGTAAAAAATCAAGTAGAGGTCAAATTGAAGTTCAAGTCAAGTAAAAAATCAAGTAGAGGTCTAATTGAAGTTCAAGTCAAGTAAAAAATCAAGTAGAGGTCTAATTGAAGTTCAAGTCAAGTAAAAAAGTCAAGTAGAGGTCAAATTGAAGTTCAAGTCAAGTAAACAAATGTAGTTGAAGTCACATTGAATTTAAGTGAATACCAAATGTAAATATGAAAACCAGATCACTGACGTGTTTAATTTATGATCAGATAATTTTATTTTCAAGTTATAACCATATGCTCAATTTTAATTCCAACCGTTTTATAATAGAGCTGGGTTTGGGAGGTAACATGACTGGAACGGACTCCTGGCAAAACTAGAGTACAAGTGAAAACAGAAAACTCGCTCCACAGAGGAGCGGGTAGTTTTATGGAAAGCTCCTGAATGGAAACTTAGCTATGGCCTTGGGCCATAGGATAATTTTTGTTGGCCGTGGTTGGGAGTGAGATGAGGGAGAGCGTATGTACATGCCATAACAATCAGATGAGGAGGAAGAGTTTGTCATTTTCTTTTATGACTCCTAATGTTACTATTCTGAGGGCATTTGAGCCGTATCAATATTACCATTCAGTGTTTGAACATGAATACCAAATAGTAAGTTCCATTGGGTCTAGAATATAAAGCAAATGCTATGGAGACAGAGCGGAGTGGCATGGCAGGGGAAGGGGAAACCGTCGCCTAAATATTAGTATGGAGACTTTGGTGTAATAGGACCTAAAGCGTTTTATGAACCAGCTCTCCGGAGGGAGGTAGAGGAGACGAGAGGTCACCGTATCAGGTACTCACGAGCTCTTCCATTATTTACAATGTATGTCAACGTCAACCAATCCACTCCATCCTTTTCACCATCGTCGCCTCTCCCTGTTCAAAAATTCTTTTCTTACAATAATTATTACAGTATAAATTATCCCTAAACATATTTCATTATCCTTCTTAAATTTATTCCATTAGAAATAATGCACCACATATTATTTTACACTTCAGCCTATTTAATTGCACGGTTCTAAATTATCATCCGGTTCGAAGGACCAATTAAATTCCCTACAACTCTGAGTACACTGGTTTTAAATCCTATCGTAATTAACTGTATATTATTACATAGTAGAAATTTATTATTTAATTATGATAATCACAAAAATTACAAAAACATTACATCACAATTAATTTTATTTAATTATACACTACTAAATTTTTATCCGGCTCGAAGGACCAATTAATATCCCGCTGCGTATAACGTAATGAAGAAAATTTGACATGATATACGACATTATGTTCTAATATTTTTCTAATTGCCTCAACTGAAAATTCTCTTGTAGCAGAGTCCCTTACATATGTAATTACATATATACAGTTCGAACTCATTGAAATTGTTGTTGGGAAGTTTACAAAAATGTTGCCATTTCGGACTTGGGATTAGGAATAAATGTGAAAGTTGAGAAAAATTTGTTGAGAATTTGATTGCGAAAGCGTGACTTTATTGGCCTGGAACCTTCCCCCCAGAAACATTATGCTCGCCCGCGTAATTAGCTCCGAATGTGTTGTAAATGGATGGGGATGGGTAGTAAAACAAGAGCCGTTACAAATGATGATGTAACTATCTTCCAGAGCCTCCTTGCTAAAAAACAACCCAGAAGAGTATAAAGCCCAGTCATAACTTTTGCTTAAATACACTCTAAAAAATAGCTATGGCAATTAAAGATTTATGAGGGTCATTATGCACTTATGGATGTACATACTCCTTTCTTAGGCTACGCTCCAACCCAACCACTACAGGACCCGACAAATATTTCCCCCTCATTTCAGTTCAAATCTTCTTACAGAACTTGGTATTACCTTTATTATGCCTGAGACAGAAGCAGAACACTAATTCGAAGAAAATATCTCCAGTGGCGTGAAACTTCAACAAAATAATTTCCCATACACCAGTTTTTAAATCTCACGTTCATTCCCGCAAGGATACATTAAACTTGGTCAACTGGGTCAAACTTGACCCTTTCTAAATCTAAAGTATGACCATATTAAAATAAAATTTGACCTAAACTTTCCCCTATACTATATACTGCAACGAACTTGACCTCACCGTGACCGAAATTCGGTCATGCTTGGGTTAAAATCTATATTTTTTTTCTTATTCAAAAATTTACCCCAGTGAGATTAAAATTTGACCGAAGCTTAACTCAACCATAAATAAAAAATTTGTAAAGATTTTCTGGATTCAACCTTCACTGACCCTTGACCTAAAGTCGACCCTGAGTTTTCAAACGTTGCCTCGCATTGCCCCAGCCGTAGCGCCCTCTACTTTTAAATCTTCTCAGTGCGCTGAGAGGTTGATTAAGGTACATATGTACATAATGGAAAATTCCTGAGGACGCTGTACGTATCTACTTGAATTTTGGCGGGATAAACTATACATTTGAAAATTCACGTACTATGGAAACAAATGGGAAAATATAATAATTATTCTATTTCTATTATTACGGGATAACTTTTAAGACTACAGAATGTGAAGGGAGGATTGTGAGAATAGAAGATCCAACTCATCAGGTTTTGAAAACTGGCCTTGTTATAGTTGTCATTCCCTGTCTTATTGAGCATTAAAACGCTCCAGGATTGATTCATGAGCGTGGTTTTGGACAAGTATAGGGGAAAGTGTAGCTGGACTTCCATAAATTAAAATACTATTGTTACTCCCCCCGTCTGATGTGTGGTAAGGAAGAAATGGGTTGGGGGAATTGTGCTGTGGAATCCAGACATTCCCTCGAGAGCCTGGAAGAAAGTCTGAGCTAATAAAGACTCTGAAAGGACAAGTTTATTTACCAACTCCTTTATTTCTTCCCCTTCAAAACACTCTCCATTCAACTCTCACTCCGACCAAGGCCACTCTTATTCCCTCACACCAAATTTATTTTTCACACAATAGCAACAATAATTCCTACACTTTCTCCCCCTCTCCTACACTCACTCCCTATATGTGCTTTCGGGATGCCTCTTTTTTAAAAGGAGGAAAACTAGAGCTCTTTCTACGTATGTACATATACAGTACACTGTGCATGCAATCTAATACATACATCATTCTCATCCTTTTAAGCACCTAAACACTGATCGTCAAACCCTTTCGGAGAACTTCTCAGGCAGGAAAAATATTTCAAGAAATTCCCATTCAGCTGATTTGGCTCCTTTTGAGAGCTCATATATGTACGAAATGTTTTCAGACCTTTCTATATTTTTATATAAATCAGTATGTCTCTATAAGAAAATTCGTTGAGACATTCCCACATTTAGCCCAAGCCTATTATTTTGCTCTGTCGTATGAACGTCAAGCTGTCCCTGAATGGAAGTCTCCTAAAAGGAAAATAGTATGCATATGCATTCTTAGACTAAAAGCAAAATGAGCCAAGTATTTATGTATCTTAAAGGAATTGATGGAAGGACAGTGAATTTTCCTTTTAGTGAAATAGATTGAAGGTTCATTAAGGTTTTAATCGAAAATGCATCCAGATCATTTCCCCCTCTCCACAGATGAGACTATGAGAACAATATGTGAGCATTTGTTATAATCCGTAATTTCCAGGAGTAAATTATTGGTCCTGTGAGAGGAAATGTATTTATTTGGAATGAATCCCCATTTACCACAATGTTAATTTTTCTCGTGAAGAGACAAATAGTGAGAAGGAGGGCTCTTTGAGGGACCCCTTTAACAATGACTGGACTGTATGTATATAGATGTACCTGGACGGGAGAGTCCATATACATATGTAGGTACACTCTATAGTAAGGGATTGGGAATTGTTTTGATTTTTTTGCCCATAATTGGAGAATGGTTAAAAGTGGATGGGAACATGAGGAAATCCTTGTGGGATGTATCTATTGATTGGTGGGAAATAATGGGAAAAATACACGTGGGGAGTGGATTTGATTTTTCATTCCCTTCACACCACTTTCAACGATGGTCTCCAAGGCTTGGTTCTAATGTCCAGGGCTTGGATGTGCGGGCTCTGCAATTTGTAGCTGTCCGATCAACAATGGTTGGAGTCTGCGGGAGCTCTGGATTTCCCTCCTGAACTTTCTCTCTTTCTCTCTGCTTTCTCTTCAGGTCCTTTCACCTCCTCACAATGGAGGCCCTGCTTATATGGGCAAAAAACATGCACAATTAATTTCTAGACTTGTATGGAGGAAGAGGAGAGACTGGCCAAGGGAATTGTTTCCTACTTAATCCCTCAAGGATTATTACATACAATGCATATGCAATTGTAAGCATAATATCGAATTTTACTTACAGCACACATTCTACGTGAAATGCACTCTCTCCATACAAACACGTCTAATAAGAGCTGAAAAAAAACCTTTAATAATCCTAGCAGTCTCTTGTAGAAGAAAATTCAACATGGTAAAAAATATTGAATTATTTTTGGTTCATTCGAACGTGTCATTCAGCCCAATGTATGATTTCTTTCTCACAAGGGCCTGTTACTAGTTACAGGAGCCAAATTTTGTTTTTTATGGGTGCTTTTATAAAAACTGCAGTGTACTTCGGAACTCACAATCAGAGATTTGTAATAAAAATAAATACAAATTACAGAGCTACACAAAACTCCCTAAGAATAAGCTCTTATTGTAAGGGCGTCCCTTACAGGGAGAGTGTACTGTAAAAAATTCCCTCTGTCAAAACAACATTCCAGTCACGATTCCCTCATACAATTAAGCCCTGAATTACTCCCCATGAATTTTCTAAAAGGTTAAATGCAAAGGTAAATTTGTATCAATGTATCTGATGCGTTGTGCAGACAAGGCTGGATATAGGGGTTAAATTTTGTATGTAAATAAAAAGGATCCGTTGAGTTCCCCCAGCTCCGTACATTGTTCAAATGGTCTGAAGTGGGAGGAATAAGTGAGGGCGTTGAAGTTTTGGTTAATTCTTCGTCCGTTGTGTAATGAGATGTGTCTGTCTGTGTGGAGACTATTCCAAAGGCATGCATTTTCGTGAAGAGACCCAGGAATAAAAACCTACCCCAATGGGAATGCATTTGATCCCCTGGAATTGGAATGAAAGGGGAAAATGCCCACAAGAGGATTTCCCAATGAAAGATTGATTAAATAGTGGCTTAAATTCACTTAAATTTCTCCAGTCCTTGGGTCCGTGCCAAACTCTTTACTTTATAGCCCATCCAGTAAAAACTCATATATGGTGATTACATATATGAAATCCTATTAAAAGTTTCTCTCAGGTTTGAGAGAGTTTTTTTTTGAACAGTAAAAATGTACATGTTTAAGGAGATGGGGTCTTACATATGTACATACAAGTGTTTTATATATGGAGCAAAAATACTTGAGGGAATTGAGAATTTAGAAGGATGTTAATTTATTTTTGGAGTCAATGCAGAATTATGTGTAATATATGTTTAAGGGGAAATTTTTAGGGGTAGGGACGTATCTATATGGAGAGTGGACTGCATGAAATTTCTGGCTCTTTTTATAGCTCTCTAGAGAAACTCAGAAGGAATGGTTTTGACCCAAATGATTTTTAATCCTACTGTTAAATATGAGGTTGATTTTTTTTGGAGGGGTATTACTACATTTGAAAAGTAAAAGTGTATATAGAAGGGAAGATACATATGAGTGTTTTTAATGTGGGGAGTTATTTCATTAGGTCTGGGGTTTTTATTTGAAGGATATGTGAAGGAGGAGAAATGGAGGGGAGAGAGGAGAAAGGTGAGGGGATGAAGTGAGAGGAGAGAAAGTGAAGAGAGAAAGTAAATAGCGAAACAATTTCCACTCACGTCGATCCGAGCCACTTATGAATTCCGGGCAGGATTTCCAGCGGATCTTTAACTTGACTTTGATTAAATTGTTCCTTTATCGGCCACTGGATAAAAACTCCTTTATGACCTCTCACTATGGTCCGAGTTTGCTGGTTGTTTTGTCTACATGAGACTGTATAAGGCATTGGGGTATAGGTAAGAGGCATGTTCAGTGCAGGCACAATTGTACTCGTAGGACTTGTTTTTTTGGAATGCTCAAATCTCGTGTGCTATAAAATGCGTGGGATTTCTCGGGGAAAAAAACCACGGGTGAATGGAATCTGGGGTAGGGCTCTGTTCAAGTTAAAGTATTATTCTTTGAATTTTCGGAATTGGGGATGGCAAGTTTGAAGCCAAGTGCGGGTCAAGGTTGTCACGACGTAGTATTGAGTGAAATACAATTTTGTGATTTGTGTACTTTTGAAGTCAAGTTTTTATGATGATCGGGTAAATTTTTCAAGAGTTGGATTCGAGTTTTTATGTGAGTTGAGGTCAAGTTTGTGTTTTACAGAATTAAGGGGAAGTTTGTATTTTACAGAGTTAAGGTCAAGTTTGTACTTCACAGAATTAAGGGGAAGTTTGTATTTTACAGAGTTAAGGTCAACTTTGTACTTCACAGAATTAAGGGGAAGTTTGTATTTTACAGAGTTAAGGTCAAGTTTGTACTTCACAGAATTAAGGTGAAGTTTGTATTTTACAGAGTTGAGGTCAAGTTTGTACTTTACAGAGTTGAAGTCAAGTTTATACTTTACAGAGTTGAAGTTAAGTTTGTACTTTACAAAATTGAATTAAAGTTTGTACTTTACAGAGTTGAAGTCAAGTTTGTACTTTACAGAGTTGAAGTCAAGTTTGTACTTTACCAAGTTAAGGTCAAGTTTGTATTTCACAGAGTTGAGGTCAAGTTTGTATTTCACAGAGTTGAGGTCAAGTTTGTATTTCCCAGAGTTGAAGTCAAGTTTGTACTTTACCAAGTTAAGGTCAAGTTTGTACTTTACCTAGTTAAGGTCAAGTTTGTTCTTTACCAAGTTAAGGTCAAGTTTGTTCTTTACCAAGTTAAGGTCAAGTTTGTACTTTACCTAGTTAAGGTCAAGTTTGTTCTTTACCAAATTAAGGTCAATTTTGTACTTTACCAAGACTAGGTCAATTTTGTACTTTACCAAGACTAGGTCAAGTTTATAAATTAATGGGTCATGTGTGTACTGTACACAGTTAAATTCAAGTTCACACCATTGTTGCACAAAGCTAGGTTCAAGTTCACTTCAAATTAGTACTTGAAATAGTTACTTGATTTTACATAACCTTTTGGGTCAAGTTTTCGTTTATGTTCGAGTCAAGCCTTCCTCTATATTTCAATCACAACTCAAATCAGCCTACAGCTAAAACAAGCCAAAGTTTAAAACGTCCTTGAAAATTCGAGTACGGATATTTATTCCAAAAATAGTTGACTTGACCGGAGCTCTGATCTACAACGCAGATGAAGAAATAAAGGAAGCTTTCTTGAAAGCTACAGTTCCTTCTCAATGCAATTTTAATTAATGCACTTGAAATACTTCCACGACTTTCCCTCTTCGCATTCATTTCCCTCACAGAAGAACTTGATTATTGAAATGACCCTACCACTTAATTTCAGGAGTGCGAAAAAATGAAATAAAATTTTACTATTCTTTCAGATGTAAATTCTTCGAGCGTAAGGGATTTATTTGTTTCTATATTCTATAATGATTTATTAAAAATGCAGGGAAACTTGTGATGGAAAACTGGAGAAATACAATTCAAAATAATAGCCTTACAAAATCTAAGGCGTGACTGTAAAAATAGTTCGTCTCATTCCATCTTTTCTTGGGTTGCCCTGGAAGCTCTATCGGAACTTGTGTTTGAAATATGAATGCCCTTTCAAGTTGGTCATTGGATTGTCACAGAGGAGACGTGGCTCTTTTTCCCCCTGAACGTCACATAAGAACAAGTCCTGTCCGAGAAGGTTGTCATTTATCAGCACTTTGGCCTGTCCCTTCCTTTTCAGCAAGTCTCAAACTTACTTTTGTTTATTCCCCGAGAACCCTTCCCCTCCATTGAATACTGATGGGCTCGAAATTTCCCAACTTTTCCCCGTCCATACCTTCCTAATCCCAGCATTTCTCTTTTTCAACAGGGACTTATACCATTCCCAAAGTATTTGAATCTTAAAGAAGCTGCCGGCAATACTAAATCTATTATGTCTACGGAGCCGGCCTAGAATTTTACCCCCTCCAGTCCAAACTGCTCCACCGTTCAAATTTTCCCTCCTTTTTAATTTTCCAAATTTGTCTCTAATTTAAAAAAAATTATTTCATTGACCAGAGCCTATATTTCTGGTCACAGGGGTCAAATATCTACAAAAACAAATTCATAACACTCTAAGAATTTTATGCGCATAAATTTTTTATTCTCCCAAATTTACACAAAAAATGTATTCAAATCATCCAATTTAGTAAATAAATTCTGTAATAATTGCATCTGACCCAGGTTGATCCTGCGTCAAAATTTGTCCTCAAATATAAACTTAAAGCAAGTACGAGATTTTTCCCACCTCCAAAAATACATAAATTTCTTCGCTGAGATTTTAACCTGGTTGATCTACAACAAGGGCAGTAAAATTGAAAGAAATGCTGTGCGGACTCCTGTAAAATCCTACCCTCCAAATAAATTCTACCACTTTCGAACATTTGTTTGGCACTTGGTTGTCGGGGAAAACCTGGAAATATTTTATGCTCACATTTTACAAGAATGTTAAACTCGACGGGTTTCCGTCAAGTGAGAAAGTTTTGGATTTTGTCATTCTTTCAAGGCAGGCTTAAAAATTGATGAAATTTGGAATTTCCCTTGGACCAAATTTAAAAGCCCATTATACGCTCAGTTAGCTCACAGAGCCCAGATGTATGTATGTATCCACATGGAGTGTAATAATAATAATAAGAGCAGACGTCAGAAGTCACAATGCAATTCCGTAAGAAACTCCAGAGCTGGAAGACGGAGTGTGTTCAGTGCGTTGGCATTAATCGTGGACTGCACATTGACTGCATATATTTGACGGGGGGAGTGGCAAGGGACAAGGGAAATGCCTACGAGTAATTTTATTTTTAAGAGAGAAAATCTCACACATATCCACTAACAACCTCACACCTTCCCACCCTCCAAATTAATGCATTCTCATGGAGATATGATGCATTGAACTACTCACCGGATATCTGAATCACTCACTATTTCAAACCCTATGACCTTTTACAGTACAGTTCCTATTTTAATCCTTTAACTCCAGTGAAGCAGAACGGCTTGGACTTTCCACACTGTCATATAAAAAACATTTTCAATTCGTGCTATGAAAGTAATGATATAAAATTACACGATTGGGGTACGCGGAAATATTTTACAAAATTTTTATAATCCTTATTTGGAACATCGTAAGCAATGCAAATTTACTGGATGCTTTCGATGACCCGAAAAATTTACTACACTTTTTCTCTGAAGGCAAAAAGAGCTAAGAGCAAGAGTTCGAAAATAAAAAATATATTTTTAAATCTGTAGAGGCAATGCCCTGGCCAGGGGGATTGTCTTAGCGAGAGTCTACTTTAGTACTTGTGCAGGCACATTATGTCATAAGAAAAGTAAAAGGATGAGGGCTATGAGTTCAGGTTCATTGTTGCTAATTGTCCCTCTCTGTTTTCACACCTCTATTTTTACGTTCATGTGACTGAAGCTCCATCAAAGGAAAAGGGGATAGAAGCTGGGAATATATCTAAATTGCCCTAATTTATGTTATTTTCAGAGTCAGCTCTAGTGTTATGGGACGACGGGGAGAATTAATTTGAGGGAGTTCAATTAGGAAGTGTGCTAATATATTTTGTATTTGGAACAGAGTGCAATGTTTTTCTCCCCTGAGTCTCACTCTACTCAACCAATACACGATGCTCACATGAGGAGTCAATATATTTATAGTAAGTCTAATTTAAATTGAGGTATTCAATGCGTGCGGGAATGCTTAGCCAGATTGAGCTAGATTATACCAAAATGCTGCACTTTACTTTTCTGTGTGTACACTTTTATTTTCCCCGTGTTGTGTGAGTGTGTGGCATGACTCAAATAATGTGTATTTGCATTTTTGCCTGGAAATAGACTACCAGCTTTGACTGGTCTTTTTGCAAATATTTTCCTCCTTGATCGATTTCAGGGGGACTATTATGTTGTATCATTTTCTCAGGGATATATTTTCCAATAACGATCCATTTTCCTTCTTGGGGAAAATATTTGTAGAGCAGGTTCCTTCATATTTCTTTTCGACTTCAATTCATTTTTTGGTATGGACAGTTTCTATTGCAGAATATTACAGGACAAACAAACATCTTCTCAATTCCAAACAGTTGAGAATTACAAGCTCACAATATTTTTAAATTGAAGAGTAAAAATATATTGTATGGTCACGCAATTTTTAATAATCCAGGTTTAAAATTAGCACCAAACTTAGTCAAACTCCCTAGTTGATAAAGACAAATAACAAAAATTATTTTAGTATGGCTTGAATGTGTAGCAAAAAATGTGTAATTATATAAAAATTGTATAAAGTAATCACATTAAAATCAAAACAGTTTAATATAATTAAATTAAAATCCACTTGAGAACCTCACTGCTGAAATATCTTAAGGGAGTAGTAAACCAAGGACTAAATGTGGTTTTAATCTGGCCTGGGCATCACAATTAGTCCCTTGTTAGCACTACTAAAGTTAGTGACAATTTAATACGTCCATAGGTCCACGTATGTAATCAATAAATAGTACACTGATTTTTATTACATATTCCTTTGAGTCCATTAAATAAGCATTGATGCAACCCATGCATTTCATGAGTGTAACAAGCTCTATGTAGTCGTAGGGTTGTGCAGACAAATAATAACAGATAAATCCATCAATTGTAACCCACTGACTTTAATTTCAATCCTCATCCCCAAATATCCCTCCGTTGAAGAATATATAAGAGAAGCTACACGCAAGGGAATGACAAAACTAGAGCAACTACTTAATAAACAAATTATTCACCCAAAATATCTACAAGATTTAAAACAAAATTGAACTCAGTGGAAAAGAGAAGGAAACAACGGAAACTTTACTTTTAAAAATAGCTCAAAAATAGGGATAGACGTTGAGCATGAAAAAAATCGAGGAGGAATGACCGACTTGGAAATCCATAAATAAATAAAATCCGTTTGTAAATACGCTATAATGGCAAGAGTCATTCCAATGGAACCCCGAACCTTCCTTAATAAATGAGGAGGCATTAGGCTAGGGTCCACTACTAGATATATACAGTATAAGCTTCAAAAAGTAATTATTATAATGTTACCATTCCCCATCCCATAAACAATACATTCTCTTCGTGCTGTCGAGCTTATAATTAGTCCTGATTATATTTTCCGCCTAGGAGTTTGTTTACACCTTAAATTCTATACAATACTCCCCACAATCTTGACGTCCCCTTCCAAGCCTAATTATTCCATAAAACCCGAAATCAAAGCATGGGTCTATATCTATAGCTATGTACATATATACTGGGAGGAAATAATGAAAGACCAATGTTTCACCTGCACGGAGGAGCAAGTCCTCATATTATTTATACTGTAGGTTGTTTTCCATGTCATTATTTTAGGAGCCTCATAAATCACCTACATATTTCCAGGATGCTGGGAGCATCACAATTTACATTTATATTTCCAGGTTGGAGTAAGACCACAGTCATGGATTTCCAATTAGGAAGAGTCTGTCTCTCTGGGCACGTGTCTCCGCAACGTACAAAAGGCAGGAATGTAACTCATGTATCTACGTAAATACGAAGGCCCTGTCCAAATTATAAACTATAGAAGGGCTTTATTTACAATTTAATTAATGAGATGAAATCCAAGCTGTAATTTAATCTTGGCCTATTCATATAATAGAGCGTGAGGGGGAGGGGTCTATGTTTGCTTCCGGTCTATGGCCTGCAGTTAAGAAAATTTTTAGGGGTTCAAGTCTGGGTCAAAAAATACGAGGATGTTTTTGGGTCATTCCGCAGGGAGTGCAGACACTTTTAACATTTCGGAGACAAGACTTTTGTAGATGAGTTTACTGTATACAGAGGCCAACAATTTCATTTGAAAGAATAGGAATAGGATCTTGAGCTAAAAACTTGGAAGGATTCAAGCCCTACCCTACACACACACATTACGTATAGATACGTATATATGTATATCTATGTATGTAGATACATACATAGGGCTGACAGAGGAGTTCGGATTTCACAAGGTGAAATATTAGCAATTTCCTCCGAGACTTGGAATCACTCTCGAGTCTATTTCCTTGATGCTATAGTAACTGGATGGGCTGAGAGGAAGACTTGAGCTTCTTCCCCAACCACTTTCCTTGGCTTTCCCTTCTTTCGCTTTCTCCGAACCATCCCTCCATTAGGAACAACAATAACAAGAGCCAGCATTGGCAATTAGCAGAAACACGACGGAGATTTGTTTCCATTCACTCACTCACTCACAATCAGTCATCCCTGCTTTCGTAAGTAAGGGTTATTTCCCTTGAGGGTTTCCACGCTCCAACAACATACATAATAATTATAGATGTTATACACATACACACGTACATACATACAGATATAATATACATATGTAATTAAATACATGCATACAGTCAACTCTCATACTTAGAGAAACCCCTACAACAGAGCACTCTCTCCTGAAATCATTTTAACAAAATATACCAAAACATAAATATTACATTGTTTGCTATAATTTGTAAATTCATGGGTCTGGATCTAACTCTGAGGCTTAAAACGTACATGCATTTGATCTTGAACTATAACCCTTTGGTATTTATTAATATTTAAGGCGTTAAAAAATTTTACGAAATATACGCAAGAAAATAGTATGTAATATGTGGTCTTAAAATTATGAGTCTTTCGGAAGGGAAAAAATGTGTTAGAAAGATAAGGTTCCGTCAAGAGAGAAAATATTATGTGGTTAATGGGATTGGGCCCAAAAAATATTCTGACCTTACATTTTAATCACACCTTGACAAATACACGTACTTAGATCCTTGCATTTCCATTTGCATGGAATGGTAATGGTAATTTGAGGGGGTTGATGTTTTTCATGAATGACAATGTTTGTCACGGGATGTGGGCCATCCAGAAATATATGCGTTGGAATATATTAAGACACATGTATAATATATGAGGAGTGTGTGTGTGTGTGTGTGGTGGATGGAACATCAGTTGGAGGCTACAAATGTGCCTTTGCATGCAAAGGAGCTTGTCCCTCCTGACAGGGCTTGGATATGTAAGTCCTGGGTACATCTGTCCCAGGCTCAGTAGATATGTACATATGTCATTCATATGAGCATATAACTTGTCACAACATCCGGGGTTGACTTTCTCAGCTGCCAACAATTTTTTTAAGTTTTGGCAAAAGAGAGAAAAAAATCCTTAAAATGTCCTCCTCCGTTACACCGGCTCTACTACTGTATCTAGCCCTACAGGATTTTATAGAGTGCTTCAAACCTCCTGTCATTTAATTAATATTGAGGTTTGATTTTTTTTATTGCAAAAATACGGTTCCAATGTAAAGACAACGTGATAACAATTTTGAGGTAGTTTATTTTTTGTTGTTTATTTTTTCTGTGGTAAAATAAGGGGTTTTTAAAATATCCTAGAGATAATACAAAAACTATTTAATTTCGACATTTTGACGCCCCGAATAGAAGGCACTTTTGCTCATTGGTTTTAAAAAGGGGATAGAACCCTGTAGAAAATTACATGGTTCTTTTACAAAAGAATGTGGGGGAGCCCTTTTGACTGCGAGTAAAATCCACGACGCGTATCAACTTTTCAGGTCTATTGTCCATCGTCAGTGGAGCAAATCATTGGGGAAAATGTCATCGGAATGGAAAAATCCTCCCTTTCCCTGCCTTTCCCTTTTTTTCCTCTCTCTCTCTCTCTTTTTCTTTCTCTCTCTAAGAAAAAGGAAATGTCCAGGAGAAAAAACCCATTACTCTCCTTATAAGTGGTATAGTTTGACTGGATCAAATTCCAAACTGAAGGTTATATGGTCAGTCGAGTTGCAATATAGAGACGGAGGGAATCGACACAGGAGGTGGAGAAATTTTGGGGAAGGGAAAAAAGACCAGAGTACAATGTCTTTTCAAACATATGGCCTCTTAACATTGGATTCGATCGCTCGATCCTTCCTATGTATTTAATGGAGACTCATACAACTTACCTCCATTCCACGGATATTTTTTGCCTCAGCTAAAAAAACAAAACCACTGTCAAGTATTAATATTGACATTAATATTTTACTGCCCTTAAAAATAGGGATAAGGATAAAATAGAAAATCATGTTCCAGCAAAACACACGCCGTTAATTTTTTCCAAACACTAACAAACAAAATTACATGAACTTAAAAATCCGGGAAAATTTCCTGTATATTATTTTTACTGAAATATTAAATTAATTATTAGCAACAAACCTGGTATTAAACCCTTAAATTTTCTTTGCGAATGTTAACTTTTTTGAAATAAATAAATTAAGAAGAGCTTTCATTTAAAAAGGGTCAACTGCAGGAAAGAGGAAATATGAATTTCTTTTTGGAATTAAATAGAATCATTTAAATGTTAAAATTTGGGGCTTAGTTCTAAGAAAATCTTCATAATATTTTAAGTGTATGCAAAACCCAAGATGATTTGTTTGCAATTTGCTTCAAGGATTTTCTAATGTTTTTTTATGCCGCAATTTCCTTTTATCTACAAAAGTAACCTATGTCCCAGGGATTTTAAAATTGACATAAAAAAAAATCCAAGACTTGATGATAAAATACTTGGGACATTTCGGGCTCTGTTTAATAATTTGTAAAAATATTGAAGGTTTTAGTGCCAGGAAGTTTCTCTCTGTATATACAACGGGGCAGGCAAAATATCAAGTTTTTTTTTTTTTTTTTTGCTTTCAAGTCATATTTTCCCCTTCTAATTTGTAACTGAGAGGAAAGGTGATGACAGGGATTTTATGTCAAGTGTGGAAGAAATGCATTTATTTTACGACCCTCCAATATGTTTTCTCATGTACAGGGCCCTCCTTTGCTTATTTTCTCCCGCTTAAAATTCAGAGGACGCTTTGGTTTACAAGGTGCTCAGCCCAGATTTTATGACTCGGGATATTGACAAAGTTGGTGGTTTTATTTCCTCGTAAAACCTCCTCCGTTTTGAATAGAGAGACTCTCTCTCTCTCTCCCACCTTACACTCCAATCTTCTTCGTCTGCATTCCTCTATTATTTTTCATTTTACACTCTCGATGACAATCCAGGAATTTTCCCAGTTTTGTTTAACCTCAACGTCACTTCTTAATTTCACCAAGCTCTGCAAACTGTATCGGTAAAACTTGAAAATCCGGGAACAGCATCCGTGGTTAAAGTTCGGATAGTGAAAGTACCAAATAAAATGAAGCATGTTTAGTACCTGAAATTAAAATCTAGAAATTACATTAAAAATCTATTAAATTTTAAGGGAAATATTCGAGTAAATTTAAAAAAAAAAGCAATGGATAAAATCTGTAGTCCTGTTCCAAGGAACCTTAAACAGGGAGAAAAATTCCCAAGGAGTAAAATTTTGAATACTGAAATCCGAACGGATTTCTAAAATCGCCTTTCCTTTCTTAGCCTATGATATCTATTATGTACGTATGCATAATTCTGAAGGGGGACTTCTAATTAAAATAAATGTCAGTGCAATTTAAAATAGTGAGGAGATAGTAGAAGAAGGAACGAGGGAAAATCGCGTGCGGAAAGATTTATTTGAAAACTGGCGCCAAAGCTCGCCCCTAACCAGAAGTTAGTAATGAATGGATTGGGATCGATGTGGAAAAGAAGCCTACATCAAGTTTATGATTCAGAGTTTTGAGGGTTGCCAACCATTTTTCGCTGTCTCATCATCAATTCAGAAATTCTGCGGGAGCTCTCATTCTTCCCTTTCCACTCCCGAATTTCAACTTATTCCTCCGGAAAATTCCTATTTAATTCCATGGAATATACATACGCTTGGGAAAATATGTACCTACGGGAGAAAATGACACTTTCAAATGTGACCTCTGGAAAGTTTTCTATGCAAAGTAGCTCCTCATATATTTCCCTGGTTATCATACTCTGATTATGGAGTACAACTGTATGCATTCGTATACATATGCACACATCCTATATTATTCTATGTACCTCTTGTACATATTTCACACTCACTATGAAGCTCTTGTATGTCCTTGCGGTTAAGTTCCAATGATGAGCCTCTGCACCTATGATTTTGAACGCTTGGGTTAAAATATGAGAAAAACTTTACCTGAGAGCGAAGAACAATCTTGAATTTGCTCATGACCATTTGACTTCCTTAGTAATGTAGAAATGTATTTTAATTTCCCCTTAGCTTCTATACTTGGAAGTTGGAAAAATTTCTGAGAATTTGTAGCACAGGGTCGGAGACTTCCATTAGATTATTTAGTTCGTCTCTTAGTCAAGGAAATCTTCGAGGATTTTTCCGATGCAAAAGGGACTTCTGCAAATCTGGGCTTGTGGATAAAAATAATGATTTAGGGATTTTTTGAGGGAGTTTGCAGAGTTTGGTTTTTAATTGAAAATCCATGTGCGCAGTTCGTTATGCATCTTCACTGAAGATCTTAAAATATTTACATATGTAATTATATACATATGCATACATATGTTCGTCAACATGCATGTATGTACATATTTACATAGAGAAAAAGATCCGACCACAGAGTCTTACCCAGCCGATGATTTTACATCGATGGAACTATTTACTAGAAGGATTTTGGCAATGAGAGGGAAAACAGAATGTTGACATGTTCGAGCATGACCCGAAGAAAGTATAAATTTGTGGAGAGATGTGTGGGGGGACTAATTCCAGTTGGCTTGTTTGTCCCATAAATCCCCTCCGACGTGCATAGTGTGTACAGAATAGAGTGTGAACATAAATTTTTATTCTGTAACCTCCTCCTCCTCCTTCTCCTTGCCAGAGTCAAAGATGCTCATTTATATTCCCTCATCCAGACTGTCTCATTTGGTTGGAAGCGTTAAGTACATGAGGTTGGATTTCTCATTGGGCTCTCAGAGTCAGAGTCATCTCGGATCTTTACACAACCTTCGGAATAATGTATCTTTTACTGAGCAAATAAACCATAAAATAAAGTCTTGAGTCTGCAAAGCCTCGTCTTATAAGGAACTTCCCCATTTATTCCAAATTTTCTCCCTCTTGTAAAAATTACAATATTTTTTCTTACTAAAACATCTCACATAATTTCATTTAATTATTTCTCCTGAATACATATTCTCAATAATTTATTTTTAATTGCTTTTATTTAATAATGCTCACATATAAGTACTTAACACTCTTGCACATTTCATTTAGTTTTGTTTTGTAGTTTTGGTTCAAAATAGTAGCACCAATCAGTAACCATCACTTAGCATGGATTTCCATTCGGGAATCCCAATTGGCTAAATTCCATTCAAAGGAATGGAATTCCAAAGGAATTTCGCGTCATTTTTTTTTAAATTCCTTAAAACTTAATTTTGTAATACTTCCACGCCGTTGTACATTTTATTCACTGTTGTGTCCAACTACTATAGGCAGTACAATCAGTAATCAAGTACTATCACAAAACAAAAAGCACGGCGCTGCAGTCAAAATTAAAAACAGCCCTCAAACCAGAGATACAAGGGCGGGAAAATTTAAAAATCGAGCTAAAAGTCCCGCTCCAAATTCTTATGCGACGGAAATAATTTAACCTCCGTGCGATATTTTGAATTTCCAGAGGAAAACAATAATGCAGCGCTAAAACTAACATGTATTAATTAATCAATTTCGAAAACATTTGAGAAAAAATGAGAGTGTTACAAATTATTACATGGAACTATTGACTGCGAGTTCAGAATGATTTAAAAATAATGGCATTAGGGTATTGCTTATTGCGCGGTCTCAGGTTCTGTCTCTAAAATTTCAACTTGGTGCTAATTTAAATGGACCATTTGGGTGCATTTAGTTCGGACAGAAATGAAATTGTTGGTGTGATGTGCTAACAAGCGTTATGTGAGCAATGGAACAAAACAATTTTTATTTGTTATAAAAATGTTATTTGTTGAGCGCGCGCTCTTTTTGAAATAACGCGCGCGAGCATACTCCTAGGCCTTAATGTATAGTGATTGGTTAGATACTATATGGTGTAATAGCTATTATTGTAAAAAGCATGACTCAAGTGTAGCTTATTTAACGATGAGCATTTGACGATGCGCAGGGGCTTTATTTTTGAAGAAAGCGCCCTGCGATTTAATGACAGGTGTAAATATTTACGCTTATGTGCTTTATGTAGGTGGGCTGGGTTCCAATGGTATTAGCCCGGACAAGTACTGTGACACTAGAGACTGGTAGGTGGCTCTGCATCGGAGTCAATGGGGATGGACTGTTTATTGCGGAGGTTGACCATGTCGTCGCCATATTGTTGATGGTAGAACTCTTTTCGCATGAGTGAGTCCAGGGTGGCACAACGGAAGCACAAAATCTCTTTGAATGGACGTCGAAAGTCCCGATTGAGTGTGGCATAAATGACGGGGTTGAGGGCGGAGTTGGCCCAACCCAGCCAATTGAAGAGGGACGTCACCCAGCCTGGGATCTCCCATTCTGCAATTATTATAACAGACATAAATATATGGATTCAACTGAAAATATTCAAGGTCAAGTACAATCATGCAGGCTTTAAGGCAAAACTTGACCTTTCTGCGCAGGCTCGGGTCAGTGAGCTATATTATGGAGTTTAGATTAAGAATTTTCAAGCTTGGCCAGATAAGTTCAAGTGCAGGGTCAAGTTCCCTTTCAAGTTTGAGATAGGTTCAAGCGCGGGGTCAAATTCCCTTTCAAGTTTGAGATAGGTTCCAGCGCGGGGTCAAGTTCCCTTTCAAGTTTGAGATATGTTCGAGTGCGGGATCAAGTTCCCTTTTCAGTTTGAGATAAGTTCAAGCGCGGGGTCACGTTTATTTTCAAGTTTGAGATAAGTTCAAGCGCGGGGTCAAGTTTATTTTCAAGTTTGAGATAAGTTCAAGCGCGGGTCAAGTTTATTTTCAAGTTTGAGATAAGTTCAAGTGCGGGGTCAAGTTCACTTTCAAGTTTGAGATATGTTCAAGTGCGGGTCAAGTTTACTTTCAAGTTTTACATATGTTCGAGTGCGGCTCAAGGTCGCATTGAGGTTAGTTTCCAATACTATTCAAGTTCAAGTTCGGCTCACACTTTAGTTACTTGTGTCCAGCTCAAGTTATCACTTACTATAGTCCGATTTAAATCCCGGGATTTAAATTTGGTCCATAAGTTTCGAAGCTTTTAAGAAATATCATTGGATTCCTCCAGAAGAGCTGCCATTTTGCAGACAAATGATTTTGCATCAAGAAAACGACTACACCCCTATGATTCTCTAATATAACAAATCTATTGTGCTCGGGAAAGTAATGAAATTAAATGAGAATAGTATTCAAGAGAAAATATAATAATAGGTTCTTTAACAAAAAAAAAGGAGAATAAAAAAGAAAAGGTTATTACTTGAAATCGGAAACAACCCTTGATTTGAAAAGGAGAATCTCTCCTCACAATCATTCAATACAATACAAGTCTGGCAAACCTCATTCCCATATGTACATACATACGTACACACACACACTTCTCATCTCTAAATTCTCTGAGTCCCACCAAACCCTTTCCCTCCATCCTCTCTCACCCCATGAAAGGCAAAAAAAAAACTTCCTCAAATATTTTTTTGGCGGAATTTCAATGAAAATTCTATTACACTTGATAAACTTAAAATTATGGGTTTTGGGAAAAAAATTGGCAAATAACAATAAATTTTAAAATCTCCCAACTTTTGTTCTACATTCTGACCGCAGGTATGAGCGTTGGTTAGTTTATTTTTTTAAAGAAATTTTGTCAAGAATTTTCTCAGAATTGGCGGGAAATTTGATTCCCTTGTGGTTATAATAGCAGGGGACAGAAAGTCATTGGGACATCCTGGCTGTAACCATAGAGCAATGCCTTCCAGAAAGTACGATCAGGAAATGAGAATTGTTCGAAAGAGAGAGAGAGAGAGAGAGAGAAAAAAAAATAGACAAGTGACTGAAGTAAGCCATTCCCGGAATTCCTTTCTAATGTCTTCCTCCGGTCTCTTGGCGAGGAGCTGAGGGCCAAGTCTTGGAATAATACCTTTCTCTGACCACCCGGGGACAATTCCCCGCATTCCCTGCCTCTCCTCTCCTTCTCTCCTTCCCCAAACGTAGCCTCCATTCATTCCCATTCATTCTCCATTCATTCCCTGCCACAGGGAATACAATTGTAGAAAAATATTTTCCCAGACACCATTTATGAAATTTCGGGAGTGGACACACTATTTACTACCTACGCACAGAATGTCCATACTTACGCCCTGGCATCCCCAGCTCTCATGCAGACTACGGTCCACGGCCCATATAAAAGTATTCCCACAACAGGCGGGAAATTTGAAAATTTGGAAAACTACTCAGTACAAAAATTTCCGATAGTGGTAAAATATTTCATTTTTCCAAATATTTTCTTCAAACATATTCTCACAGGCAGACGATGCACTGTACTATATCCATAAGCTGCTCTCATAATAGAAAAAATTAAGCACAACGGGAGCTAAACTGAGGGAATTCAAATTGGATATCTGGACAGGGGTTAAAATATAAATTGGGGAATTTTCCCCCTGGCGATCCCTATTGTTACGAAGGCAAAGTACATAAAACTTACCCAAGCGTTTAATAATATTAAAATGGGAATCTCACACAGTTGTCGCGAAGTTTCTAGGAGCTAAAGAGCAATTTCAGAACGTTGTTGAAAAAAAAACTGGAAATCCTATGAACTGCAGTAAAGAAAAGCGCATGATATCCGCAATGCTGTTAAGACTCCAAATGGATTGTCACGGAGGAGTCTACAGTGAGAGTTACAATAATTCAATCTGGAACGTATGTATAATATTGTGGCAAGCAGGAAAAAATTGTATGAATCAAGATTTTAAAAGAAATCATATTCAAAAAATTTCTTAAAATTTCACAATATTGTTTAGAAAAATCTATTAAAAAAATTTAAGACAAAAAAATAAGGAAATACAAAAGTTTGGGGGAAATTAAAAGCATTTTTCAATTAAAATAAATTTTTTATTAAAATTAAAAAGGTTAAATGTTTTTGATCCCCTCTGCGTTGAGGAAATTCCGTAAAAAAAAATTGGGGAAACACTCAAAAAATCGGAAGCACTGCGGAAGCTGTAAATTTAATCCAATTTTGGAGTTACGACTCCGGACCAGAGAGCATAAATAGAAAGCAAATGAAACCAAGTGCCTGTCGGAATTTAATCTAGAAAATTGTATAGTAAAATATACAAAAACAGTTACAAGTGTAATAATAGTGAATAGACAGGAATAAAAATTTTACTGCCTTCCAAATCCGGGATTAAGATTATATACACGGAATACGGACTGGACAATATCAACTCATATCCGAAGGATCCTCCATCCTCCCACACTCCCATGTTATTATCTGGAGACATGCACCTCCATTGAAATCAAATGGAGCTCAAGACCCGAGCCCTCCCCCATAGACACAAGGCTTCACCATTGTTTCCCTCATAAAAGGAAAGTTTTTATCACAACAAGGGCTTTGAGCACATTACGCCATGGACTTACGAAAGAGCGGTCGGACGAGGGCAAGGACGAAGAATGGGAGCCAGCAGATGATGAAAGCACTCATGATAATCCCCAACGTTGTAGATGCCTTGTGCTCTTTCAGTCCTCCAAAGAATCTCTCTGCAAAAAAAAAAAATACAATCAAAGAAAATACCTATATACAAAAAACACCCAACAAAAAAAACCATTTCAAAAATCATTTCTCCGAAGGGAAACACTCAACACCAAAATATAAAATGTTCCTTCCCACCCAGGATTTTTAGGGGCACTGTGAGACGCAGTTTTTCTCTTTTTTCTTAAAGATTTTGTAAAAATTTGTTTGTGTAAAAACCTGCCAAGTCAAAGCTTGATGGTGTTTTTTTTATAGGAAATTGTCTTGGTTAGTTTTTATTACATATTTCCCTGATGCAGATTCAGGTCAAATATTCCAACTGTTCTGGAGGAATCTGAGTGGAAAAATATTTAAGGGGTCGTTTGGTACATAATAAAATATACGCTATAAATAATTACCCAATACAAATAAATGTATAAGGAACTTTCGGGACAAAATCTCCAACGTAGGAAATTCACTTGAAGAAATGACAGATACTTTTCTGTGTCAATTCATTCCTCCCGAAAATTGATTTTATTCAGAAGAGCCCAAGTGAGGTGGAAAAGTTGACGGAGGTTCATGTCCATTGTTGAGGAAAGTTGGTATTTTCAATTAATTTCCACACCACGTCACGCTTTTAAATGCATTACTGCACGGCCGAGGGCCTCGGGCTGTTATTTCTCCTTTTCTCCCCAGACACACACACACACACACACTCACAATAAAGCAAGACGAACGTGACAAAGTTTGTAGAAGAAGGAAAAGTGAAAATTTAGTTGAAACGTCGTTGAAATGTGAAACTTTCTCAACATTATTTCTAGTTGAATATATTTATTCAGCCCCATACGTCCGTATGTAAATACATGAATATTATATACCTGGGTCTATAAATTTACAAAGTCCCCAACAGTATTTCCCTGCATCTTGTACAACCCATGCTATTTAAAAAAAAACAAAAATAGTCTGAAAATAAATATTTGGAGAAATAATCATACTTTTTTTAGCACAAAATTAACTTTTTTATCTACTTCAAAAAATCCCCCACAAAAAGCAAAATTTTAAAGCTTTTATTGGTACTGTGTTTTTGTAAAAAGAGGACATTTTTTTGTACGTCCAATGGTTTCAATGGAGGGAAATTTTCAATGGGACCTGGTACATTAACCTTCCAATATAGTACAATTCAATCTACCCGAGCCTATCCCTTGTATTCGTTACATTGGTGGAGGTCCCTCTATCTCCAGGATCTGTATCAATACTAAAAGACTCTACGAGGAAATGCATGAAATGAGAAAAAAAAGTTTGAGGAGAGTGTACTAGATAGTAAAGGCGAATGCTCTGTATGTACAAATATGTACATAAATATAAACTGCATGTTATTGAAAGGGCTGGGTGAGATTCCTGAGCACAAGTGTAGAAATTGCTTTCTTTCCAATTCGTCGCTCCTTATTTGTTGACAATTGGCTATTCAATGCTAACCGTAACAGTTGACACAAAAGAACTATCCCTTCACTCACTGAAACTTTTCCCTATCTAGCAGTTCAAGGAGGGAGTGTGTGTGGAGAGAGAAAAAGTTGAGAATCAAATGCAACTGGGAAAAAACTAAACTTTTACCTTCTCGAAAAAAAAAAACCCACTGGGATTTTTCTCTGTTATATGATAAACTTCTTTTGAATTGCGAGTTTCACATTGCAATATTGAGACAGAATCCCAGACAAATATTTCCCCCACCACTCCCTAAATTCATTTTCATATTATTAACTAATATATTAGTTTCATATAATTATATTCATATTCATATTATAAATTTAACAAAATCATTTACATTAATCCAGGTCAATAACAATTCCAGCAATTATTATTGGGGACATCCAAAAGTACGAACCCAGTTCCTGAATTTTTACCGAGAGTTCTTCATGGGAATACAAAATTGTTCATTTTCTTAAAAAATTTAAAGGAACTGAATTGAAATATAGGCAATGTTTTTTTTCCACTGGCTTTGTAGTTTTGCTATGTATAGATACATATGTATATACATGTGTACATATGGGAGGGAAAAATGATTTTGAGGGACTTTGGTCATACTCACTCCTGTACTATGCATATATGTACATACATGATACGCTATGACTATGTTTATGGACGAGGGGATAAAAAAAGAAAGTGGAGAAAGTTACCTTTCTTAATGCGATGAAGTGTGACGGAAGGGAGGAGGAATCCTCCCGCCCCATTTGCATTGGTGGTACTTCCCCCGCCGGTGGTGGAGAGACTCCCGGCGGCGCTGGCTCTCTTGAGGATGGCGAGAGTGGTGGAGGAGGCGGAGGAGGAGGACGTTGAATTCTTGTGCGTCAGTTTGGTGGTGGGATGACCGGCTTTCCCAGAGACTGTCGTGGAGGACTGCTGAGATTTCAGTAATGAGTTGTGGGGGAGGTGGGTGGAGGGGGTGGAGGGGTTGTTAGCTTGTGGGTGGGCCTGAGGGGATGCGCTCACACCCCCCCTCCCCCCCGTTGACTGCTGCTTCCAAGTCATCTCCTTCTTCTTATCCGCCACGATCCTCAGGATCTTCACATACACCACCACTATCACAATAAGGGGGACGTAGAAGGAGGCCATTGTGGCGTAGATTTGATACCTGCAAAAAAATTCCAGAAATTTTTTAAAAACACACAAATTCTCAAAAACAAATTCATTGGGAAAGCTTTTCGTCCCAACCCAAAATTCTATCATTTTGTCTCTAAAAGGAATACAAATGGAGGAAGGGAAAATAATGGTTGACAAAATCTGGAATTGTTCTGCCCCTCCAGAATGCATTTTGTCACATATTCTTACATACAGAATGTGGGACGTGGTCATAATAATTTACTGTTAGGAATAAATTTCCATTAAGAAAACAACAAGGGCTTTCTTCAGGAATCTTATACAGAAGTTTTAATGGAGGGCCGAGCCCGAGTCTTAATGCAAGGGTTGTGACTGAGGAAGCAAATATAAAAAAATAATGTTTTCCCCACAATAAAATTTTTATATCTACAGATACAGTATACATAGGTTTAGAGTATCCAGTCCGTAACTGTAAGGTATTTCATCTTTCCTTTGGATTTATTGGGAAATAAAGTACCGGCAATTTTCTTTTATATTTATAATCAACTCCACACTCTTTCTCCGACTGGAAAGCCTTCAACCCGTGTTTTTATTGTTCTTGTAGTCTAAATAGCCCCGAGTGGAGGAAAGATAAAGGGGATCTTCTGTTCCAGAGGAACTCATCCGGAGATGCTCCTCAGGCTATCTCCGCCTCATCAGCTTTCTCTCTTTATATATGTATATATGTATCTATCCCCTATCGTCCTGTTTCCTTGGCGCCATTTATGTCCCTTTTGAATCCGAACCCATCAGTCCGTCATATCCTCCTTGCTTATACTCCAATCCTGCTTTTATCCTTTGCAAGATTTTATTACATTTATGATCTCTTGTAGGGGAGATAAGGTCAAGGGATTTTGGATCAAGTTTATCTCTCCAGAGTCCAGTCTGAGACTCAGTTGTCCCCCTGAAGTCACGTGTCATTCAGTTTAACATTTTGGGGAAAGTTTAAGTGTTTCTTATTACTTGGGATTTTTTTGTTTTTTTAAAATTAAAATTTGGAATTCTAAGACCAATTTTGAGTGAGTGTTTCGTGTTTTTGGCGTTGAGTTGGAGTCGTGTTTATGTGTCAATTTTCTCGGAATTAATTCCAGAAGAGTAATTACTGATGTGTGTTTTGTGCATCAAGTTAAGTATCAAAAGCATAAGCTCTAGCACCTGTTGTCCGTACTCAGAATTTATTTCAGTAAGGAATACCATTTTGTTAACAACATTTCCATGGGGAACACGTTGCTGAAAATTTTACCGAATGGCGTGAAAGTTGAACATAAAAGTTATTTTTAAAAATGACATTTAAAGGCTTGCATCACTACAAAATTCCAGGGAAACAGGGGAAAAAATCCCCGAACAAGTGTGACGAGATGGAATGTGAAGCAGACGGGAGGGATAATTGGGGAAAACTCTGGGGCTGAAGACGGAAAGGGCTCGCGTGTTTTTGGTACAGAGACGATGAGTTAGCCATTAGATGATAATTTGGTGTAATAAATATAAATGGGACTATTAGCACCATTATGGGCAAACTTTGGTGGCTTAACGACTTGCTGGAATCGTTCATCCTTGGGGAAAAAAATTGGTCAAGTGCGAAACTTTCACCGTACTTTATATTGCGGCTTTTTCTCTCCTCTCTCTTCAATTTCTCCTTTCCTCAACTCTCATCCTTTTCATCGTCTTTGCCCAGAGCTGGTGTCAGTTCTTATTTCCCGTCAAAAAACAATCCCAACTTTGTCTAAATTGAGTGATTTTCTTAAAAGCTAAACAACAAGTTTTCTCTCAGAGCTCCATCCAAGTCCGAGTTATTTCCGACAAGTTTCAAATGAAAACAAATTTCTGGTCAAGTTCAAGCCAAGTTTGAGCGGAACTAAACTCTTTGGGGGGAAATCAAGTTAGAGTCAAACGAAAGGAAAGTTATAAAAAAATAGAGAAGCTATTATTTTTTAGGGGCCTAATTTTTAACGAATGTTTTTTTTTTTCGAATGTTTTTTAACGATTTTTTTTTACCGAATTTTTTAACGGGTTAAAAAATCTAGTGTGCAGTGTTTGTGAAATTCCTTTGAAAAACAAGCAAAATAAAAGTTTTCTCGGACCAATGGAATTTTTTGACGGTAGATTTTGCTCGTTTTTAACAAGCGATGGGAAGGAGAATTCGGAGAAAGGTTTTTGTTGTACGTAGTTGATGTCATTATTTGTCCACATGCTCAAATGTCCATTTGAGAGGAAATGGGTTTAAATTGCATTTCTCACACAAGTCCCCGCTTCGCTAAATATAAGGTTTCGGAGAAGACAGGACAAATTGCAAAATGTGGTTGTTTGGATCGGAGCCGGAAGGAGCGGAAGCAATCCTATTACAGTCGCCTCTTTCTGACACAGCACTCCAAAATCCAGAATTTTATTCCAATAGTTTACATTACAAAAAAATTCTTATGGGGAGGGGGCACAAATAATTATATTCTACATGTCCAAATATGTTTGCCCCTATTGACGCAATGCTTTTTCAAGCTATGCTCGTATGTGGAGAAAATTTGCTAAAATTGTATAAAATACGCCCTTACAAAAATCTAATGCGAACCATGCATGGAGGGCTATTGTGAGGCAACTGACAATGAGAAAGTGTCTGTGCTCTCTGCTCCAGTAAATGATTAAAGACTGGACGGGTACAAACAAAGTGTCATTGTGTAGTCCCATTTGAAAAGAACAAATGGGGAGGGGGAGGAAGTAAAGAGGAAAAAAACGAGGACCATTTGAAATAGTGATATGTGAAAGAGAGGCTGAGACGAAAGTGAAACTTTTCCCTGCCTCTAAGCTAATTGTCCCTTTGAGACAAATGTCAATGGGCAGAGGCTTCTGTCCTCGTAAGCCTTTCAGGTGACAAATGTCACACCATTCCCACAGCCAGGACACTTAATCCGAACAGAGTTCTCACATCTCTCCAGTAGTCTCAAAATTCCGGAAGCTTATCCCAGAAATAAATTGTTACACTCTCAGCCCCCGCCAACCCCGCAGTTTTTGAAGGGCCTTTTTTTAAGACATTCTAACCTGTACAGTTTCTTTAGGGAAGCCCTACCAGATGTCAGCTCAGCAGCACAGGTAAAATATACCTTTGGAAGAGGTTTCTCTTAAGAAATGGAACGCGTGGGGGAAATGACTGCACTCGGGAAATTTTTTGGAAAGGGTGGATTTTACGATCAGCCATTAATTGATTTATTCACAGATGCTACACAGGATTGATGGAGGAGCAAATGCTACCTGATAACAAAAGTGTGCGATACGAACGGGTTAAAGTAATACAAGGCAAAGTCGAAATTTTACAATATCCTGGAAAAATTCGGGATTGTCTTAAGAAAGGGAAAATCTTTCTAGGAAAAATAAACTGGATTTTTCCCTGGAAAGCCCATAAAATGTATGGGGTTTTTGTGCGCATGTTTTAAATGTTTTTAAGGTCTTATATATTTCTTCATTTTGCCTGTAATTTTTGATGGAGCCACTCGTTAGATATGTTTCTGGAAAGCCCTTAAAATGTGCTACAAAATAGCGTTCCAGCATTTGTTGGAAAAATTTAGTGGGATAGTACAAATCTTTTTTTTATGAGGAAGCATTTTGGGGGATTTAAAAAAATTCAGGGATGTTGAATCATTTTGAAGGGAATATATTGAGACAGGTAAATGAAATAAATTTTACGGGTGTTTGTGGCTGGTATTATTTACCTAGGTCAAAAAAATAACTTTAGAGAAGCTGGCCAAAAAGGAATTTCTAAATGGGCGGAAGTTGAGGGAACTTAAAAATTTTATGGGTTATTTGCTATAAGAGGGGAAAAGAAGGTTAATGATCTACCTATGCGTATGGAAGGGATATAATTATTACTGCTTAAACTAAGAGTAGGAGGGATTGAGAAGGTATAAGGTTGTCAAAGTGTTTGGATGACTCACCAAAAGTTTTGAGACACGCGGCAAATTGGGGCATTGTCAGGGGCGTGATGATCATTGCCGAGTAGGAGAAGCGGCGGGAGAGAGACGCAAGCTGAGCCCAGCCACACGATGAAGATCGCCGTGAGCATTCGGCGGGGTGTTGAGCGAGCTGAGTAATCAAAAGGAGCGGTGATGGCTTGGTACCGATCCACCGAAATCCCACACAAATTTAATATCGAGGCTGTGCAACATAATACGTCCACTGCAATCCCAACGAAACAATATTAAAATCCTTCATTTCATATTCAAGTTCCATTTTATGTGTTAACATTCATGGTGCAATAAAATCATTTCATAATTTTCGGGGGTTAATTTTAAATCACACTCATCATTTCTCAGGTTAGTTATTTTATCATTGAGTCCAGTGGAATTGCACTTCAAATTTTTCAACATGAGCCCCTTTTAAATTTCAAGCAACATAACTATAGACCCTGGTATTGAACCCAATATGAGAACTTGACCCTAAATCGAGCATTTAAATCTTGCATTAACCCAATATGAATGTGACCCACGATCGAACCAAGGTGGATCCAAATTTTGGTCAGCAATAAAGACCCAAAATTTGACTCAACAGGAAGTTGATCCAAAAATTGACCCGAAAATTGCATAAAAATTGACCCGAAAATTGCATAAAAATTGACCCGAAAATTGCATAAAAATTGACCCGAAAATTGCATAAAAATTGACCCGAAAATTGCATAAAAATTGACCCGAAAATTTCATAAAAATTGACCCGAAAATTGCATAAAAATTGACCCGAAAATTGCATAAAAATTGACCCGAAAATTTCATAAAAATTGACCCGAAAATTTCATAAAAATTGACCAACAATTAACCCAAAAGTTGACCCAAAAATTGACCAAAACTGACTCCAAAATATACTCAAAAGAAAGTTAACCCAAAAATGGATCCAACAGAGCATTGACCAAAAAATTGATCCAAAAATTGACTCAACAGGAAGTTGACCCAATACTGACCAAAAAATTGACTCAACAGTAAGTGATTTAACGTCAACCTAAATTCACCTAGCATGATCTAAACCCAGCAGCAACGTTTGACCCAACCCTGACCCAGCCACTTGAACCCCAAAAAAAACCTCCACTTCATTGTAATTCCACTCCTGCGTCAATAGAACCAAAAAAAAACCATCCAAAAAAATGATTCGCAAACACAAGATGAAAAACTGCCGGGGAAAATGTCTAGACAGGCGAATGGAACCCACAGAAAATGCTATAGTTTATTTGCGCAGATAATTCCCTATCATTGGCACCTTCCCCATCACTACCTGTCATTTACACCTGAGGCCCTCAGAATTTCATTATACTCACAACTTACTATTCCCCCAGCCTTCCACACATCCATAGTAATTACATAAATACATATTTTTTTTATCTTTATCCATTTCCAATATCTAAATAAACTCCAACCACAATTAGTATCCCTATCGGAGGCCACACAAAAACATACCCCACACCCAGACCAATATCCATAACAAATGTTTCCAATCGGACCGAAACTAATTCCTGACTCTCAAAGTCCGGTTTTTAGTATCTACCACAAATTTTGCATAAGAAAGCCTCAGAAAAAAATACATGCGTGCTAACTACATACAACTACGGATCTTGTGTGCGTTGTAATACGAGCCGCTGCTTACGTGTTCAGGCATTCAATTTAAAAGTCAAAGCAGCTTGAGCAAATGTACTGATTCAATCCCTCATATGTATATGTACATATGTACATGTACCTATAAAGGTGACCACACATACATCTCCACATTAAATATTATATCCATGCTGGAGTCAACCCTTTCACATTACACACACGTACGCTATGCTATGCAAATGATTCTCAAGTGATCTATCTTGACTGCACGGAATTATTAACTCCAGCCAGCTGATAACAACTTATGATAACAGCCATTGTGTTACAGTGCACCCTCATTACAACAGACTCTCATACAAGACCAGTTTTTTGTCCAAAAGAAAATCCCTCCAAACACTATCAACACAAATCCTCCTTTCGAACTTAGTCTTTAAAAATGACATTTTCAAAGTTATTTCTCTAACAGAAGATTGCAATGAGATTTGAAGGGAATCTCCAAATAATTATCCCAAACATAAAATTCTCCCAGGAGTGAATCTCTCCTTTCCAGATGTACTGTAAATGCTCTTAAAAAATTAACATGGTCGTAAATAGGAATTCGCCACTAATAATGGATCCAGTGCTCTTATAAGGAGATCTGTAATAGCGATTGCGGAACTATATATGTAAACCCTCATCTCATGCAATTCCACACTCTCAATACTGAGTGTGAAGTCTGTGGAGGGGTTTGTGTGCCTAGAGTTTTAGCAGACTGTCGGGCTTACAACAGGTAGTATATAAATAGTATTTAATTCAATGTTATTATTACTCCACAGCCATTGACGCCATCAAGGAGGCGTGTTTCGAGATAGCCGAAAAACACTGGTCTAGCGTGTGGAATTTGACACGTTTCAAGCATAAGGCCCTACAATTAGTATGTATAAATTTGTCTCCATTAACTTACATGGAAATTATCCCTTCTCAAGGAATCCATTCCGTCACATTTTTAAGCCTACTTCTCTAATTGCAAGATTGTTTTCTCCAAGTGTCAAGTCAACGGGAAGTTCCTTGTCGTAATGTTATGGCATGCGAGTGTTTTTGGAGAGTTATGAGGAATAAAGGAGGCGATAGGATCTGTAGCGTAAGGAAATCTTGTTGTAGTGAGGGTAGGGAAAAAAAATAGAGAAAAATAGTCCTTCGCTTGTAAGCTGAGAGTTTTTTAAGTTGCTGAAAAAATTAAAATGCTCAAAATTGTTGCACAAAAAACAAACGACTGTCTGGGAAATTCATTATCATCGGCCAAATGGACTGGTTTATTCACTTTGGATTTTTTCCGTCCTGAGAATGGAACGTCTGCAGATATTCATTTTATTACATGCAAATGAGAAAAAAAATTCTTAATTACTTTACAATTCCCAATTACCTCATTTGACCTCAGATTTGTCTCATGTTAAAACCCCATGTGACCTCAGACTTTTAACAGATATTACTGTAAATCTTAGGACAGACGTGTCCTCAAACTTGACTCATATGAAATTTTTACTTGACCTAGTACTTACTTTTCGAGTGAGGGTTTAATTTCCTTCTTTTTTGAATATACAAGGATTGACAGGAGACTCAAAAATTCCCGATGCTGATAAAATGAAGGAAGGAATGGACAGAGGTAAAAAATGTGCCTATCAGTAGCTCCTTATTGACACAAGAGCGTTGACAGAGGATATAGAGCTTAAATCATTTTCATGGGAATTTGTTGGCAGGGAAGCCATTCAAGTAATTTATACATGTAGTGTTCCTACAGCACATAAAAAAAATCAAAGCCTGGTGCATCGTACAAAGCTCCCCGATATCCATCTAAATCTCCGTACAGCCTTCCTCCTCTCCCATGAATATTTAAATAGCTGATGGGGAAAAACAAGAGAGGGGGAAAAAATAAAAATAAAACGACGTGAAAAATGTGACAAGAGGACAAAAAGAGAGGAAATTATCAAAGGGGAAAAACTTTGGGAGTAGCGTGCCTGGGACTGACTGAACATGTGGAGGGAATTGTGGGAGAAAAAGCTTAAGAAATTCTAAGTAAGCCAATGACTAGAGAAATGATTTCACCCAGACCCCAACTTAAATCAATTAGGCGGCTCTTAAGCCAACTTAAAACACACAAATCCTCCAGCTATAACTTCCCTTGTCCTTCCTCCAAAGGGAAAGAGATAACTTGCTCTTAACGTACAGGGTGTTCCGACCCAGGTCCTAGACGGAGTTGTCCGTGACACAACAAATATTTAATCAATGGGCTCAACTCATGATATTCTCCCTTTTTCCTAGATTTCCTGGTCAATGTAATCTCTAGGAATTTTTCAAGAATATTTTGGGGTGAAATGATCCTGAATCATGCACAATATTTTAACCTACTAAATACAGTATGATTTTATCTGGGAGGAAAATACAGCTTAGCTTCTGATATAATTTTTATGAACAAATTTAATCTATAAAATTTTTCAAATCCGAATACAGTATGTCATTTGTGTGCGTCAAATTAATTTTAGAAAAATTTCAAAGAAAACAATTCCCATAAAATACGGCGGAAATATTTTGAACAAAATTTCATAGTAAATGTAAAAAATGAATATTTGTGGAGCACAGTATTCTGTAAAATGTTCAAAATGAATATTGTTCTTCAAATTTTGAGGAAAAGGGCCTTTTGCAAATTTTACCGAAAAAATGTAAAGTACTGGGGGAACATTTTAGTCAAAATATTGAAAATCAACAAAATGTCCTTTAAATTGAAGTCCGCTAATTTTGAAGTTTACTAAATCATAAATCTGTCATTTTTCAGACAAAATGCGGAATAACCATTGGTCCAGAATTTATTTTCTCTATAGGGTTCTATTTCTTAAGATTCTCAAAAGATTGGTACAAAATGGATCTTAAAAAAATCAGCGTATTAGTAAATTTAAAATCACATTTTTTTAACTTTAAAATACAGAATGGGAAGACAGTATTTTAAGATCGTTTGTCTCAATAAGCCCTCCCGTAAATATTAGAATTAAAGCAGGGTGAAGGGAAATATTTAGAGGAGTCGTGTATTCCTCTGGGAAAAAGATGTATATCTTCCCTATCCTATCCATTCCCAAACCAGACATATAGCTGTGGATTGTGGAAAGTAGACTTTGGTTTTTGATTGGGGAGATTTGGCGGGGATTAGTGGGAGATCCTTTGCATTCATTGGGAGAGGACCCAGAGGCCAGAACCGGCTTAACTCTCGGGTCACAATCCGACTTTGAATTTATGCAAATGTGTTTCCCCACTTGGAAAGGCCAGAACTGTTCCTTTATTTCCCTATTGTCTCCACAGATTTACGAATTTGTTCCTCTCAACTCCTCCAAATGGAAACAAATAGGTATAAATCCCTCGGGAGGATTTCTCAAGCTCAATATATTATTTGGGGCGGTGTTTCCCGTCTTAGAAGATTTGTTCCTGTCGTAAATCCTTTTTGGGCGAGGGCTGGGACCCAGCTATAGGAATAGCTCTCAACCAAGTTCCCTATAGGCCTTCCTCTCTATTAGCACCAATCAACCAAGTAGCAACTAACATTTCCCTTTATTTACATTACACCAAATCCCCCTATTTCAATTAATTTCCTCACTACAATTTCCACTTACCAATGACATTTTTCTTATTAAAATTAATTGCTCCCACTATATTCCGCACAATCTCCAATCCTCACCCTAACACACGCCCCGTTCATATCAGTTTTCCAAAATCCAATCGAGAACTTGTCTGGAGAAAAATTCTACAACTGAGAATTTTTTAAAATTTCTACAAGAGAATTCTACAAAAGTACAAAAATGTGACTCAGTGAAAAAACTCTAGTGTAAAAATTTTATGAAACCCAAGGTTATTAGATTAAAATTTTTGTTTTGATTGAAATGAACCAAAAAGTCAGGGGAAATATTTGTTTTCAAGTATTTTACATTTGTATGTCGCTCAGCCCCATTTTAGCGGGAAATTCAAAACTTTTGAGTGTAGATTTGTGATAATTGGATTGTCCTGCCAAAGTATTAAAGCTTGTAATGAAAGACAATGTGATTACAAGCCATCAGTGTATTTCCAGTAATAATTGCACCATCGGCGTCTCTCAAAAACGACCTGACCTGACCTTCGGACCCAAACGCCAGACTTCTGAAGTGAGTTATTAACAATTGTTATTTTTCCCCCGTACCTGAGGAGAATAGAGGCAGGGAAACATGTAAGAAAAGGGAGGAAAGCAAGGGATTTTATTTGTTTACACTGCAAGTGAATGAAAATCTCCATTGCATGTTTCATGCTATTTACTCAATCTGTCTTGTCAAGTGTTCGCCTGTGTATCGAGGAATACATATGTACATATCTGTAGAAAGGATCCCTTTACATACATTATAGGCTCTCACCTCCTGCCAAACCTACCAGCTTGTACTATTTTAACACCCTCTACAGTACAAAAGCTACACACAAAATGCTCATACAGTAAATCATATGTACAGTACGTGTCTGCCATTCCTGAATCTACATTTTAGACAGATTTGTTCTCCAAACCTATACACACCTCCCATTAGAACCTAAATACATCCAGCACCAGCACCCATTACACTAATGTACATACAGATCCTATAAAATGCCTCTGCACGTCCACCGAAAATCCATATGTATTATTTATTGTAACTCAACTACAGTAGTATACATGAAACTACAAGAATCCCTTATACAGAAGACAAGTGTAGATATATCTATCTACAAGGAACATAATATTTTTAGGACACAAGTGTAAACAAGGAATTGTTTCACTCACTCTCCCTCTCCCTCACACCCTTCCTCTCCGAAACGCTCTGCCCGCAAAGTGTGGAGAGCCGGCTCCATTTAATAATAGGCGAGAGAGAGAGAGAGAGAGAGAGAGAGTGCAGTGATATGCAATTTTTATCTGTCACCTTCCGATCCCCGACGGAAAATAAGGAAAAGCACCGAGAGAGTAACAAATGGCTGGGCATATATGAACCTCTTAGATTTATGGGGGTCTTCATCATCTTAGCCGTAGAGCAGATCCACTCTCCTTCCTTCATTATCCTTTTTCTCCCTGTATATTTTCTGAGCATGTGGGTGCAGAGTTGCTGAAAGCTCCGCAGTCCTTGTTATAGCAAAATCTATGTATGCATACACAAATACATTGGGACTGGAAATATCCTACGCTTTGTAGATATGTACAACGACCAGAAGTATGTACAAGCCCTGTAACGTGTATTGCTTCCACACGCTAGTACTGTAAATAATCACATGGGAATGCATACTGCTGTAGTAGACCTCTATGTACATACCCTTTTACATGCATGTGCTTATACACTCAGCAAACATTGGCAGTACATACGCCCTCCTCCCAAGCCTAGAAAAAATGTGGAGGAGTTAAATCAAGAGCCAAAACATATTCATAAATACTGGGCCCGTCGACAGGAGGACTTCTGCCTGAGCCAATGCTCCAACACATGCAAGGGAAAAAATCCATGGGTATTTCTGTAGTGTAGTAAATATGTGCATAGGAGTCTGAGTATAATTATACAGACGTTATGGTGGCCTAATGCATTGAGAATAGTCAGATTTGAGAGAGAGAGAGAGAGAGCTCCCCGAATCCTAATCACACAAGTTGTTCAGGTTTTGTCTGCGTTGAGAGAAAAAAAATAAAATTCGGAGTTGGAGGGATTGGTTTTGTGAGGAGGGGAGTTGGAGTTGATTCTACTTATGTATATAAATAAGTAAATGTGTATGTGTGTGTGTGTGTGTGTGTGTGTGTGTGTGTGTGTGTTGTGTGTCTGTGTGTCTGTCTGTGTGGAACTGTACAGGCTTTTCCGTCTGACTTTGTGGTGCTGCTTGCCGTGATGATTGATTGCCTCATTTATAATCTGCTCGTACAATGGAGTTCACCCGCACCGCATGCCTCCAGTTAATGTTCTCGTCTCTCAAATACCAAACCTCATTCTTTCCCAAAAACTCCCACCTTCTCTCTCTCTCTCTCTCTCTCTCTCTCTCTCTCTCTCTCCCTCTTTTTCTCAGTCTGTCAAGGAACCCAATCCCTCCACTAACCTACTTTCCCCGCAGGGAGTGGAGGTAGAACGCATTCCTATCTTACTTAACCTATGGGAAAAAACAACATTCATTTTTCGGAGTAAATACCAGGAATATTCATATTTTCCCAGAAGTCTCTCCGACTGTAATTAAGACCAGCCCGGTCTTTCCCATAGCGCTGGCATCCACTTACAGTTCACTCCGGCTATGCTAGGAGCCCGGATAGGACCAAAACCCAAAATTTTATAGAAATTCAACTGTGTCGGAGATCCCCTGGGAAAAATAACATGGGAGGATGTCCCTGTCAAAACTTACCCAGGAGAAACTTATTTTTAAAATTACAATTATTTCTTATGGACCCAGCATAGGAAATTTTGCAATAAGAGGGAAAGGTCCTTCAGAGGGCCTTTCCCCTCCTTTCCCCACAACTGAGGCCTAAATTCTTTCAAGATTTCTTCCGCCCAAAAAACATGAAATAAGGGTATTGTTTGGAGATAATAATTATGCACGTGGGACTAGAGCCCTAAGAATTGTGAATACATTATAAGTCTTACGGACCATTTCTCCTAATTAGTGAATCCATATGTGCTAGCCCTGGATAAGGAATTCTCTTTTCCTTTCCCCGACTTCCTCTTCCGTGATCCTAATTTATGACTACGCTCCCAGACAGTTTATAGGGAACAAAAGATGCAGTTTCTATGTAAAGCGTGTATTTTGAGGATACAAAAGCCCTCAAATCCTCTCTTGGGCGTTGCTCTCTCCCCTCTCACCCTTTCCTCCTGAGATGATCCGTCCTCCTCCTAATTTCCATTGACACGGCCTTCGACCCATAAATAATTAAATGTATGTCGAACCGTACAGGATCATAACTCTAGCTGAGGGATACAGTCCGCTGTGGCTGTTAAGGTCCCAACTTATGGAAGGATTCTCTCATAAACAAAAATATTCCTGTACATTCCTGTGTAATCTAAAGTTCATTGTATTCCTTGAAACGAAAGCCCTCATAATTATTACCCCTGTTACTAAAAGCCCTCTTAGGCAAAGGGAGTGCACTGTACATCCAGCCCTGTTTGGTGATTATAGGAGAAATTCAGGAGAGAGTGTAATTTCCTGGAACAGGCGGAAGAGCAGGATGCAAAATGAATATTAAATACCTCTCACAAATACCATTAGAATTGGGCAGTTACAAATACTATGCATTTCCACTCTACTATTAAAACCCCAAGCCTCAAATTTATTAGAGTGTTAACGCATATGGGAATAAATGCCTTTCAAAGGATATGAATGCCCCTTTTGAGCGTGGGAGGTCTCCAGGAGGCTATGACCATTTCAGGTCCGGAATATGAGGGAAGGCGGGAAGTTGAATTTTCTGGAGAGGGATGGGTAATTTGAAAGTGAGGCTCAGAGGAGAGAGAGAGAGAGAGGGATTCTCCCGGAAAAGTATAAAAGCTCAGGGTATCATTCCCTCATATGATGGGCTATATATGTTGAGTGAGTTGTGAGGTTTGGGGATGGGTGAGTGAGTTACGGGGAGATGGTACATAATTATATATAGAGAGAGAGTGAGAGAGAGAGAAAAGAGGTGAGAAATATATTGTTCTTTGGGGTCCCTGTGGCTTCCGTGTGGCCCGGTGTGAAGGTACATATTATGCTAATGGCGGGCTATAATTAGATAAGGCTTGAGGTGAACAAAGTTGAGTTAATCGAGAGACGTTTCCTTTCCCAGCTTCTCCTTCCCAGCAGACACACACCCCCCCCCCCCACCTTCCCACAGTGAAACCACACACGCTCACAATTTCTCCCTGAGTCGTCCAAAACATGCATCTGGATCGAGGGATATAATGGCATAGGGATGGATTTATTTCCAAGACGTTGACAATAGTTGTTGACAGTCGCTATAAAAGAGACCCTCTCGGAAGAGGAGTTTATTTTATGGGAGCAATAACATTTCCAATTAAAACCACAATACTAATTTGCCCTTTATATAAGCTTCAAGCGGGGTATTAGGACAGTTTTTGTCCCTTACACTTCTAGGGGTGTTCCTTTTTAGAATGTCGTAGAGTACTGTTCGGTTGCGTGACCTTTGACCCCAGGCGTAAATGCAATAGCTTCACATTTTTTAGCATTATTTACAGTAGTTTTGGGTTCAAGTAATTTACAATTTAAAATTACTAGAAGTTAATTTCAGTAAAATTCTGATTTTTTTAGCTCAATGCATTAAGGCAGGAGGAATGAAAAGTTTTGACAATTGTGAGTGTACTGTATCTGCAGTGCTGGGAATGACTGTAGATACGAGGGCTCGATCGACCAGCTGCATATGTAATTATTTAAGCGGCTTTGGAGCCGATGAATCAAAAATCCCTGAGGCAATGTAAATGATTGAATTACCCGCTTCCTTTCAGACCTCACAATCCAATGGATAATAAACTACCTAGAGTACAATGAGTTTTGGAGGACGAAACACAATAGTTGTGTAACCACACAAGTGTAATTATTTAGATTCTAATGGGATGGAATGATACAGGGCTGGGTGAGAGAGAGAGAGAGAGAGAGAGAGAGAGAGAGAGAGAGAGAGAGAGAGGGATGACAGTTGAGGGAATACCTGTTGTTGAAATGTATTGGGAATGCTGATGAGTATTTAATTCTTGGAGTTGGTCATAATGCATAATATAGTGCTTGATCGGACATGTGTAATTAACATTGGTCTACGTGGAACTCGATTGATAAGCCTTCTAGGTTTTTGCTACAGCTCTCGAAAGCAGGCAGTCAGTACTGTACTACACGAACAGCATGATGGGGGAGAGATTAACAAGTTTACTTGTCAAGAAATCAGCTATCAGACATTCATTCACTATTTTTTACGTATAGTTTTTTTAGGATACTAAAAAAATTATATTACAAAATATTAGAATCCTTGAATCTTATTTTTGTGTACAGTAGATGAGTACAATGAATATAACAACTTCAATGTTGAGAGCTGGTCATAGACTCTTTTCCTTTCAAATTTTGGCCTCTATGAAAAACTGTGAAAATACTCAACTTGTAAAGGAAACTCTGTGGGGAATACTGCCACGCCTTTGCACTTTATTACATCAGCAAAAGTCAAATGTAATAGAGCTACAGGAGCCTTAGATTTAAAGCCAAGTTATGAAATTGAAGGCTTCAACAAACACGTCTCCCTAATGTGTCTTTCTCCAGTGTGACCCCAAATATTGACCTGCAGATCAGGAAATCGTTATATTTCGGAGAACTGGAACTACCCTTAAGTGTGGATTCGTGTGGGACAATTCTTATGCCGCATCCTGTAGGTAAAGCACACTTGTATGCTGAGATCGTCCATTCCTGAAGTCTCTCTACAGCCCTCCTTTAAATCCACTAGCGTACTTACAGATGAGTATAAGCTCCAGAAGGGGAAGATGCTAGGGGCAGTGAAGTGAGGCCACTATAATAGGAATTAAGTAAAGGGGCATTATAGTGGTAGCTATCGGGACTTTACATCGCCATTAAGCTCTCTAATGGAGCTTGCTCCCCAGAAGATGCTCCAAGGTTGAGGAGGCGGCGGAGGAGATGAGGAAGAAGATGTTCAAGAATGAATACTGGGAGCGATATGGGCCATAAGGTATCCCACCCCAAGATAAGTATGTACATATGTACGTTCCTTGGGATCCTCCTGGACCTGCCTCTGCTTAATGTCTCTCTGTCGACACACAAGTCGAGGAGCCCATTGTCATGCTAATGCCGTATCTTTAATACCAGCGTTTCTCCATCTCACTTCTGTCATATCTCCTGGGCTTTGTGTACATAAAAAAAAACCTCCGCAGGCCCTCCTTCCCATACCCTGCACATACATTCCGGCCTCAGCCAAATACCTACACCCTTCCCCAGCTGCATAAAGATAACCCCAAGTGAAATGTGTACATATGGTTGCGATAAATAAAGTACGTAATAAGATCACATTACTGTAAATCTCTACTTACACCAAAAGCCATCCCACGTACTCGCTGAACATCTCCTGAGAAGCGAACTTTTCTAAGTCTCGTTGGTTATTAATTGAAAATAAAAATACACTGTTTTTTACTTCCCTTACCGAATCTTTAAACAATTTTTTCCTACTTTTTAACATGCACTTCAATTTTAAGTCTTTTCAATTTTCCAGCCAATCAATAATTTGGCTTTTGATACATTTTCCAAGAGAGTAATTTTGAACGTAATCAATTGCGCTTCTTAAAAAATTGTCAAGACACTCAATTTCATGCCTAAACAATTTCCCAACCGCTTAGTTTCGTGGCTCAACAATTTTCCAGGTAATCAATATTTATTCCTTAAGAACTTCACATGAATGATTTTGCTTCTTAAAAATCCCCCAGCTATGTATGTAATGTATGTAGTTAGGATTGTTGTGATCGATATCTATTTGTACAGATGTTCCTGGCGAGTTCTTATCTAGCAGACGCTTTAAATTAACAAGTTAAGAGCCCACAAGTATGAAACGTTTTTTTATATCTACATATGTACATGTACATGTACATATGTGCAAGCATCCATAAAAAGACCCATTGAGATACCATTGGCATAAATGTATCCCCTCAAAAACTGATAGAATTGAGGAGTAAAAACATATTGAGGTCGTTTACGTCTCAGTGAATGGGATTTAAAAGTATGGGGAAAAAAGTTCCTGGGGCTGATGGACATTTTCTTCAGTTATTGCCCCCCATTCCAAAGCCATGAAACTTTTTCCATTCCTTCCGCACAATATCTGATTATGGAAATTCTAACAGTTCTTTTCAATACTGAGATTTTTTTTGGGAGGGACATATTTAGGAAATTAAATATCCTCAATTTACAGCCCGCTCAGGATTTATTACGAGCATTAAACTCGCTACAAACTCCCATTCACAATCTTTCCCATTATTTCTTTCCAATCACTTAAATTGTTTAAATTTCTCATACTTCCATGCCGGTCAATTATTTTATATCGATTTTTCTGAGGATGAAGTATTTTACGAATGTATTACTGACATGTGAAAATGTACCGGCTATAAATGAAAAGCGCTCAAACTTTTGATAGCTAGCGGGAAGTTCAAAATTAATTCCTTAAAAATTCTAGTAATCCAAGAAAAGAACCGCAGTTTCAAAGGGAAAATTCCCCTAAAACAGAACACTTGACATAATCCGTTCTACCGATGAGGTTTTCCAGACTCTTGGGCATGAAACCACGTGGAAGGAATAATCCCGTAAATAAATACTATCCCTGGGATCATAGGCCCTATATACACAGGACTGAATTCAGCACTGTAAACTCTCTAGAAGAATAATAAAAAAAAGGGATAAAAACATAAGTTCAGGTAGTGCTTAAATGTAGTCATAAAAATTCCGTCCGTATGTTTCCAAACCACTTATAATCACTTGTAGCGTTACGGACAATTTTACAAGCCCACTTTACATTTCCCTCTTTTATAGAACTCCTATTAAAAAAACGTAAAAATTCTAGTTTCTTTTACATTGAAGCAAATTTTAGTTTGAATTTTTTACACGTTGGCTATCTCACTTAGGGGTACAATTCCAGTTTAATTTGATGTGTGATTGGACTCTACTTAAAAAAAAACAGAGATGTACTTGAGAATTCCCACCGAAGCCCGATACAAAACAAGGATTTTCTTAAACAAGTAATTAAATACAATACCATAAGATTTAAAAATAAAGTTCTGATAAACAAAATTTGATTGAAAAAAATCCGAAAAAATATTTGATGCAGTTGCCCCAATTTCCCGCTACACGAAAAAGTCTACACTAGTAAAATAAAAATCCTCACCCTTTACACTGATATACATACAAAGACTGTACGCTTCTAAGTACATACATGATGTACTATAATCTGGGGGGAAAAAATACGGAGAGAATAAAAGTGATGAAAACAAGTGTACCCTATAGCTTGGAGGGACTCTCAATGAGAAATAAGTCCATTTTGGGTTAAACTCTAAATCTAAGAAGATCCATGAAAGGAGTGGCTTACGCGTGTTGAAAAAAAAGGAGAGGAAAAAAAGTGAAAGGAAAATTGGGCTTTTGAATTCCGCTCGCTTTACATTGCCTAAAGCTGTCTATTGGGAATTCTTATGATAAATTTCATCTCTATTTTCTCTCTCTCTCTCTCTCTCTTTCTCTCTCTCTCTCTCTCTCTTTCTCTCTCTCTCTCTGAGAACTGTTCACTCCCCTTTCTCCTGTCACGTCTCATTCTCCCTGCTATTTTGCTATATACATGGGAATGTTGCTGAGGAAGTGTCCTTTTTTAAAACCCAAGACATTTTCTTTCACTTCGTCCCGCTCTCTTTGAATCTCTCCGTGACAGAAAATGCCCTGATAAAAAAAATAGTACGTAGCTTTGGTAACACCATAGGATCAGATTACAAAAGGAATGTTACGGTGTGGAATTTTTTCTCTCATTTTTCCTTCTCAGAGAGTCGTTCCGACGTTTTCTTAATATCTTTATTATATTCATATGCATGAGGGAAGAGTGGGCATTGGGAGGGGACTGTGGAGAAATTCTAGCCTCCGGAGGAGATAGAGGAAACCTGGAGAGTGATAGCACTTGTTCCACTCTAATCTTTAGACATCTAATGGGCTCAGTCACGCTCTTCACATTTTCAATTTCATCAGCACTCTCTCTCTCTTTCTCTCTCTCTCACTCCCTTCTTTTTCTTTTTTTACTCCTTTTCTCTCTCCCTCTCTTTCACCTCTTTCTCCAGGATTTTAAAACGGAGCATGAGGAGCATTGAAATTGGTAAATAATCCTCCCTCTCAATGCTTTCACCAGCTCACCTCATCTCCTGTGAAGGCGTTAAAAGCAGCTCGTTTCCGATTTAGTTTTCTTCCCTCCAAAAATAGGGGAAATTGTCAATAGTAGTCTTGGATGCAAATTAAATCTTAATCTACTCCAGCCCTTGAGTTTCTTTCAGGATCTGAGGACTCTAGGGAGAAATTAATTATGGAGGATAAAAATTTTCATACTATAGAATATGTATATCTACATATAGATCCGGCTTCTTCAAGGATTTTCCCCCAATGTAAATAATTTTAGTTTCTTTTTTCAGGGACAGGAGTGTTAAAAAGTTTAATATCTGGGGATTTCTAAAATTAATTTCCCAGCATTGGAAAATACATACGCTCATTTAAAATTTAAAGGAATTTTTCCTACCCACACATTTTGTACTTATTGAAAAATGCATTCAATTTTAAGGAAATGCTAATAATTGGGCTAACGTTTTTAAATTAAAGACATTTTTACAAAATCAGATTTTCCTTCAAAGCAAAAGGATCTAAATGTAGGATTAGCCTCAGTGTAAAATGACATTTTTAGGAATATGTACATCTGTAGAATAATTTTTCATCTGTCCTCAATCCTCATATGAATTTTTGTTGCTATATTTCAAACTTACTATAAGGTATCTGGCTAACCCATATGAGGGCTAAGAACGCCTTATAAAAAAAGAGTGTGGTGTTGAGGTTATACAAAATTTAAATTCCCAAGCTTTAAATGAATGAATGACTTTCACGCGCCACTAAAACTCCACAGGACGTGTATTTTAAAGTTAATGACACATGATGGATGGGAGTGTTAAATTCCGTCATAAATTTGACTACCCTTGGCATTTTCGGGAGATGCTAAAAAATTCCTGGTTAATTTTGTCCCCCTATATTCATATCTAATTATATCTAGTCTCTTATATAGATATAGGAAATAAAAAAAGAGCTGAATGTAATGGAGTGAAGAAAATCCCAAAAGGGACTGGGAAGGAGCAACAATTTCATCCGTAATGACGAAGAATCCTACTCCACTGAAGGAAACCCAAGCCCAATAAAAGTAATCATGCACTGGAGAATCATGGAGGAAAAATAAGCCTTTTTATGCCCTCATTTTCTCCTTTGAATAAAGTCCACTCGGGTTGTAACAAACCCTCGATTCCCAGGACCAAGGTTCTCATCCCGCCCAAAATATTCCTCACACATGGAACTTTCTGCAACTTTCTCCTAAATTTCCTTCTCCCAGTTCCTTATGGGACTGTAACAGATTTTTGGTCCTTTTTCAAGGTGGACCTTGTACAGAGATCTGACGGCATGTGTAGATACGCGTAATACCCTCAACGGGGGAAAAATCTCGTTGACAACGCCTCCATATAAAAAAAAAGTCTACTCCTTTCCCATGGAGAGAGAGAGAGAAAGAAAGAAGATAACATTCCTCCGCGAACATCTCCAGATTACATGGGAAATTTACAGGGAGGGGTCTTTATAAGGGCAAGTTGGGAAAAAGAGCTTTCTCTCTGGTACAATGGGAAGCGTTCTGCTCTTACCACGAGAAAACCTGAACTTATGTGAGAAATGAGAAAGGGATGAGAATTGGGAAATATTTTGAGGGAGTGTAGAAGACAAATGTGAGTAAATAGGGCGGCCGTTATAAGGAGAGTCTCGGGTATGGAATGGGAAGACGGCGTAATTACTGGAGCGGGATGTAAAATGCGTGTGCGTAATGGGATGCAGATTCGGATTTTATTCCCCCCTTTATTTTCCTTGGTGTATCTATGTACATATTTAAGGGAAATAAATATGTTGGAGGGAGAAATCCGAGAGGGAAATTCCGGGATATCTTACAAAAAAAAAAGAGCTAAATGGCTTAGAATAGATAAGATTGTGTATTAGAGAACAACTCTAACTCTCATGTCCTCTCATGATCGGAGTTTTTTCATGTGGATTTTTTTGTATTTCCTCCCTTGGAAAAAAAATTCCACATCAACAGTATTAAGGGTACTATTTGGGAGCTTAAGCCCTCCCAAAAGCCTTTCATAACATGTCAATGGAGATTTAATGGGATGGGTTTTTGAAAGGTATTTCCTAAAATTCATAGACCCACACAATCCCATGTAGTTTCTTCATCTATACCCCCACAATATTCATTTCCTTCTTTGGGGATGACGGAGAATGTAGAATTAATTTTTTTGTTGGTCTTATATATTACCTATATCCACTGTCGGAACTAAAATTTAGGCCGTGGTTCAAAGCTGGATTTGAAAGATTTCTTTACAACTGAAAATATTTTTATTGTGATTTTTGTTGTGTGGGGGAGGAATTTGCTTTGAAAAAAAATTCAGATTAATTTCTCCTCTCCCACAAATTTCCGATTATAGGGCCCGGGATTTCAAGCGGGAACTTCTAAATGATTGTGTACTTTGATGATCAGCTTCTCATATTTTTAAAAAAAGGTTTTCAAAAGCGGGCAAATTTTGTTTCAAATTGGGCTTTTATATTGTATTTATTAAAATATTAATTACTACCCCAGGTTGGGAAAATAAATTAATCTTATTTTAATAGCCGATTTATAAAAACTAAAATATTGTACGCAAAAATTGTTTCCCATATTTATTTTTACAGAGCGCAATATTTAATGGTACAATATTCTATGAAGGAAATTGAGGAATCTCATGAATTTTTTTCTTACAATTCCTCCTATGAATGAGGGCGTATCAAATATTTCCCAGATCCCACTAAAAATTACACAAAGCTTCCCCGTAATTTGCTGAAAGCACCCAACAGCAAAAGAATAGTTGCAGAACAATTTCCATTAAAATTCCAACAACCCCGAACCTATACACATGCTTACACTACTTGTACAAAGACATAAATGTAAGGTTAAATTCCTTCAAAAAATAGTGAAACAATTCCTTGGGACATTTATTATCCTCATATATTTCCCCATTAAAAACCATACATACACTTCCCTCCAAAGAAACAAAAAAAGTAGTACAACTACAGAAATTTTTTGGTACTTACAAGAAAAAAACACCAGGGTTAAAATCATGCTTCAGACCCATTCAAAAAATTCGTACCTTCCCAATATACTACCTGCTAATGTTCTCTCAAGTGTAAAATCACCGGAGCAAAAAAAAAAAAAAAAGAATGGGTTATTGAGAAAAAAATAAATCTTTTGTTTGCGTGAAAGGAGATCGATGATTTGTGTATAGATTAGAGAGCTCCCGAGGTTTTTTTTTCGGAGCTTTTCCCTTGATGGAAAATTAAGAGCGGAGCTGGTGAAAATCCTTTTTTTTTACATGGTCCCAACACTTCCCCACACTCTACATACGTACATATGTAGAGATCCGCTTACATTTGTGAATTCTCCCTGAAAGCCCCTCCCTCTCACTCAAAATCATATTGTACATTGGGAGTATCATATTTTGATACTTTTATCCAAAGGGGCTCTTATAGGATGAGTGCTCTGATTATTTATATAAAAAGAAAGGACCATGACGTATCTTTCCCCAGTAAAATTCCTATAGATTTTTATGGGAAGGAGGGAATTCCAGGGATAAATTTCATGTCCGCTCCCATTACTTTCATAGATTGGGACGGGTCCTGGTCGGTGTGTGTGTGTGTGTGTCACTGACCGTCGACTCTGGATTGATAGGAATCCCTCCAGAAGAATATTATAGGATTATATGAGTCTGGGCCTTTTGTAAGGAAGAACTTTCCTAAATTTTATTTTTTCAATTTACTTCTTTTTTTTCCGAGAATTTAAAGACACAGATTTTATGTTATTTTTAAACCCTTGAATTTTTATGTTATTTTTAAACCCTTGAATTTTAAGGTATTTTTAAACCCTTGAATTTTTAGGGTATTTTTAAACCCTAGAATTTTAAGGTATTTTTAAACCCTTGAATTTGTAAGGTATTTTTAAACCCTTGAATTTTAATGTATTTTTTAACCCTTGAATTTTAAGGTATTTTTTAACCCTTGAATTTTAAGTATTTTTTAACCCTTGAATTTTAAGGTATTTTTTAACCCTTAAATTTTTAAGACATTTTTTAAAATGGATTTTAGCCAAAATTCGAAAGTAGCCTTGTCAAAGGCTCTCTATCATCCAGAATGTACTGTAAATGTGTGTGTGTGTGTGGAAAATGCGGTTGATGACTGAGACGGAGCAGTATGGAATTCTGAAATGCGGCACGGCCATTAAGACTAATTTGTTCCAATGGACAACTGTTGCCATCGATTCTCCATTAAAACTTCCCGCCTTCCATAGAATCCTCCATATCCATAGCTCCCACTAATTCTTCTTGACAGAGGATGAGGATCGTCAGAGTCGTCCCCATAGCATGGCATGGACGGAGAAAGTGTAGATGAGTGGAGCTTCATGGACGTGAGTGGACGTCATCTTCCCCACAAATTAATATTTCCCCTGTCTCATGCCCATAACTTGGGGACAACCAACCATAAAAACTTTTTCCCCCACTATACTGTACTATTCCCAATTTTCACAGGAAATACCACATTTCTTACATATGACTGGGAGCCCCAAGGATTTTTACGACTTACGTGCAAGTGTCAACAAATTAAATCAAGTTTTTGTACTGCTACTGCCTACGAATCCCATTTAACACTTCGGATTGCATCCTTGCAAATTATTAATAATTAAATTATTACCGTAAGATTTTATGTACAATTATTACAATCAAAAGCAACTCTACATATGTATCTGGATGGACTTGAGATTTTTGTAAGTAATTTTAATTTCCTTATTTTTTAAAATGTTCCCTGAGGACTATTAATTTCCCCTATTTTTAGAGTTCTTGAATTTGAGCGCTCCTTGTGTTACAAGAAAAAAGGTGAGAAAATCCATTAAAGCTCCACACGGGTTTACGCTCCCATAAAATTAACTAAAAACAAAAAGAGAAGCGGCCACGTCAAGCCAAAAACCTTGCCCTTGGTGTAATCCCCGAGGAGAACTAAATTCGTACTGAAGAAATGAAAGGGGTTTTTTGTGTAAGGAACAAAATTCATAAATATTTAGATCATTTCCGACTCTCTCATTCTCACACCGCAAATTCCTACCGTCCGTTCCTCATGTACGAGGACACTGTGGGAAAATTAATTTCAAGGGAAATCCCCTTGAATTTATAGGACTGACAATTATTTTAGCTTTGGATTAAATAATAAATTTTTTTCGGGGGAGAATGAAGGGATATTGAGAGTGGGTTTGGAGGGGATTTGGGATAGGGTGAGTCGACTGTAATTTTTCCTTATGTGTATTAATTGGTAGATACTGTGAGACAGAGGGATATAAACATGTAGGGAATGTCCGACCCCTACTCTCAATATTTACAAGCACACACACACACACACACACACACACACACACGAGAGACTGCAAACAAAGTGGAAGATTGTGGGAGATATGTTTAAAGGGACGGAGCTCGACAAGATGAGTGAGTTTTGAGTCAAAGCAAGACCCGAAGCAGGTTTTGAACAAAGGCGGAATTATTGAGCGGAAAAAATTGGATGACTCCTTTTCATAACAAGGAGAAGAAAAAAATAGGGAAGGCTGGAAGCAGTTGGTTGGACACGTTGCAAATATTTATGCTTCTCACTTGTCAGCTCTTCCCTTCACATAAATATCTGAGCGGTTTTATATCTCCCTAGAAATACACTTTACATGTGTTTTCCACCGACCCATGTCTTCCTATTAGGGTGTTTAAAATATAATGTATTTAGGATATCCAGGGTTCTTCGAACGCTTCATACAGTACTTCTTAGCCCATAAGGGACCATGGAAAATAAATCCTTCATTTAATACGAATTTTTGAAGGAATTTTCTAAATTTAATTTAATTACATGCCTCTGTATTTTTCGGGTGAATGGGTTTAAAATGTAAACGATTTTTTTTAAGATTTTACAAATAATTTTGGGGTTGAGAACTTCAATTTTGTTGACGGTGTCTCTGCTAGACTGGTATGAGCTGGTTATGGGGTGGGGAGGGAAAGATTCTGAGGGACCCTTGGTAAGTATGTATTATAATGGAGGGAGCTGGGAAAGCCCCTCCGATGGACCTTTACAGGCAAAGTGGTGTGAAATCAATTCCAATATTTAAATCATTCTATTTCCCACGTAATCCATTACGGACCGGATTTGGAAGCCAGACAAGTGAGACCTCAGTGAGGATTTTGTGGAGGGATTTCAATCCCTAAATTATTCTCAACCTGACATAGAAATTCTGACAGGATCAGTTGATGGATATTTCCTACATAAAAACATTTTGTTGGTATATTTAAAAATAGGCATGCAATTCTTTGAGGGGGAGCTCCGTGAAAATTAACGGAAACGTTTGTTTTGGGAAATTCTATCTTTTTAAATCGTAAAATCCACGCCGTTTAAGAATAATTTCATGGCAATGCGAATATTAATTTGAGTAGATCATAAATGTTTCATAGCACTTGTAATGATGAGCCGGTGTAAAAGCAGAGGACGTTTTAACGAACTATGTGGACTCCTTTTAGGGACAAACGTAGGTCAAATTCGGGTCAAGTAGGAAAAATTAAGGATTTATTATTTAATATCATGGTTAGGGTTTCAAAGCTATAATGTTGGTTTGTGTTTTTTCAGAGTGTAGTTGACGGCCATATTCGAGTTTGGGGAGGTAGTTGACCTACAGGTCAAGTTGATGACCTTATAAAATATTTATTGAAGAGGAGAATTTTATTGAGGAGGAATTATTCCAGTTTAATTGAAGTTGAAATTTGAGGTGGAATTGTCCAAGTCCAAGTGATATTCAGTAGGAATTCAAGTTCAAGTGAGGTAAATACTACAAAAGTAACTTAGGTTCAAGTTCAAGTGAGGTAGAAATTCCAGAAGGAACTTAGGTTCAAGTTCAAGTGAGGTAGAAATTCCAGAAGGAACCTAGGTTCAAGTTCAAGTGAGGTAGAAATTCCAGAAGGAACCTAGGTTCAAGTTCAAGTTTAGTCCAATTCAAGTTCTAGTTTCCCCCTTAAGTCAATAGATTTCAAAGTTCAAAAAACCATGAAATTCATTCCGCCATTCACGTTCAAGTGAAATTGAAACTAATTTACAGTCAAGTTTGAGTGTACGGTCGAAATTCAAATACAGACTAAATTTCGAGTTAACTCAGAGCGGAGCTCAATCCCAAAGAAATCCAAGATTAAAAAGTACTAACTAAATGCTGCTAATTTATTTACTTGAAATATTCAAGTTCAAGTGAAGTAAATTATGGAGACTCAAGTCGGGTTACAATTATCTCACAATTCAATTAATCAAGGTTCCTTTAATATTTCAATAAACCTGCATAACACACACGTTATAATTTCAATTTCTAATGCTCACTCGACATTCAAGCTGCTACCAAGTTCAAGTTCCTATTACTTTATTTCCGCTGAAATCAACACTCTGAGCAATAATTGTAATATAATTACACTAAATTCAACGCCACTTAATTATTCAGATTTTAAACCTGCTGCACAGACCCGTGTGATACTCCCGAAGTCTTTGCATTATTACATAAAAATTAGTTTTCAAGAGCAATGTTCCCAAATCTCTTGCATAAAACTCGGTCCTTGACTCCAGCATTGACCGACAGCTGCCATTGAATATAATCAAGCTTCCAGAATATTCCCAGGCTCTCACGAACCTATAGATATGTACATCCCATGAGAAAATATACACTGTCAACAACAAAACCTTCAAATCCTGCTTGACTTTATGGAAAGTCATAGAAAAAAGATTGTTAATTGGAGAAGAGCCCGATGATCCATCAAATATTTTACATCTTGAATGAAAACAAAAGTGAGACGTCGTGACTGATGGGAATGAGATAATTTATGAGTCATCCTTTTGGCATATAGTGGAGCAAAAACCTTCTACAGGACGTTCTCCCTACACAGCAGCCCTCCTCAATCCCTCCAATACAAAAACAACATTAAGGGCAAAATTAACATCCCCTCTCAAATTTGTAAAATCTCCCAGACTTTTTCCACTTAAATAGATAAATCAAGGTTATTTTTTTTATTACGGGATCCTCACTCCCTCAGAGTCCACTGTACACTACTATATCAGAGAGGATACACAACAGAGAGGAGCGAAAAAGTAAATAAGGACAGACTGACAAAAAGTAAGTTTTTTCCCCTCCATATGACCAAATAAGCTCCTTTTACACAAGTGATTCCTTCGGCATCAAAAAACATTTTATTATGCGCTTCAGCTCCTGTCCCCTCTAATCATCCTCAAATGACGTGTGCGGCACTCCAAGGGGATTTAGATTCACAGGAAACAATTTATTCCCCTTGTACTCCAGACCACTATGTACAGGCTCCTCTTGCTATAAGGGAACCCCTTAAGAAATTCAAATCATATTTACAACCCCATCCATGCAAATCAATTCTTACACAACTATGGGAATTATTACAATTTGAATACCAAATCCTGCTGAAAATTAAAACCCAGGATTTCTTATGGGAAATAACATGGGAAATTTCAACTTGGACGTATCACCCCCTTTCTTAAAATTTCCAAAGTGGAATTTTAAACAATAATAATTAAAAACAAGGACAATAATTCAAACCAAATTGTGGAAACTATTTCTATTCGTTTTACACATTTCCAAAGTAAATCCATATTTTAATATCTTTTAAATTTTGAAAGTTTTCCCTTCAAAAAAAATTTTTTATCCTTACTTAGACTATCTTATTTTGTTTTAATGAGGAGAGCTTGGGAATTCTGAAGACCCTGAAAATTGGAACGGGGGAAAAGGAAGGGATTGACCTTGGAAGAGTAATCTGAAGTTTAAGGAATTTAAGAAGACAAAAACGTGCATGGTATTTATTTTAAGAGGAACTTCCCTCAAGGACTGTTTCCATACTGTCAGAGTCAGGGATTTCCCTTGGAAGTTGTAAACAATGGAGTTTTCTCTCTCTCCATTTGATCTCAAGTTTAAAGAGTGCATGGGAATTGTCCATGTGTCGTCCCCGATTTGACACATAAACTTCAAGTTGAACTCAATAAAGAGACTGTGGAAGAGTCTCATGTAAACGTTTTCTCTCTTTCTCTTTCTCACTCTCACACACACATACACACACACACACAAATACAAACACAAGAGAGAATGGAATCCCTTCAGTCCGCAGGGCTTTTTACTCTCCCCCCACACAAAACTTTCCCTGAAATTTGTTTACCTCCCTCAAACTCATCCTCAAAGAATTACAAACTCCAGAGTGCAAACGTCATGTGTAAATATTTTCTTGGCTTGAGTCAATTCCAAACCCCCAATAATATTCCTACTTTCCCAGGATGAGATTCTGTCTCAAAAAAAATATAAAACCCATTTATGAGATCACAATGTCACGAGACACTTTTCCACCCCCAAAAACATTAAAGGATCGATGATAAAAAAAACGTTTGGAGTGAAATGAAAATTTTGGCAAAATCTTGAATACAATTTCTAAAAAGTAGATTATTTAAAAACAAAATACAGTTTTTATTTGGGCAAAAAAGGGGGGGGGGCAAGAAATATTTTAAACACCTTGAGTGTGTAGCCGTCTCCAGTGACATTTCATTAGAAAAGCAAATGAGTATGAGGACAGGATAGGGCTTTGGACATTTGGGATTGATTCTCACACTGAAATTGATTCCCTATAGAACGTGCGTCCGAGACTCTGGAAAGTGTGGACTGTACAATAATAGGGAATATAAAATTGAGACTTGTTATATACAAAAGTGTCTTCTCTCTTTGGACGAGCATCTATTTTCAGGGAGATTCCCGTTTATTTTATAGCTTCGGAAATACTTGCGATATTGTTATTGCACTCTGTTTGCAGAAAGTAGACACATTTTTGGGCCTTAAAAGTTGCAAGGGAAATCTTTGGTAAGGAACGAAATTGTAAATGCAATCGTTGCGTTTATGAGGAGGGAAATTATTAATGCATTAGCGTACATGGGAATCTGTCCAATTATTTCCTACTCAGAAGCAGCTTTTTTCTGCAGGAGTCGTTATAACGGGAGTTCATGGGATGTACGTAAAACCGAAAGGTTTTTTAAGGGGGATTTCCAACGCATAAGGGAAAGTCTTCTTGGAGAAGTTTTATTACGAAAATAAATAACACACCTGAGAATAACCCAGCTTCATATAGACTTTTGACAGGGAATGAATTGAGAGGATGCTATTTAAATTGCTCAGCATCATTTCTCATTCCCCAGGGATTTTTCCAACTTACTTAGATGACGCTCCTGAATTTTTTTCCCCCTCCTATTATTGCAATTACACTGCTCTATTTTTAGATTGCACTGGAGCAAGTCATCTTATCAGTTGTGATCAGCGGGGATTTAGATACTTTAAATTTATCTCCTGGATAGATTTTTCTACCTATAAAATTTTTATCGCTCCTGCAAACGATATGATCCTCGTGATTAGATTTTAAAATCCTGCAAAAACATGTAAAATGTTGGTAATTGGATTTGGCAACGTCGGAGCTGCTGGTATTTTAACAAATTTCCGATCGTTCCTTTGAGCAACGGAAATTAATTTAATTCTCAGAAAATTATACGGAACTGATTCAAATTAAAAGATTTCATGGCGTCTTGTAGTCCTCCATTTCCTTTCCATTTTGCTTCGTTCTTAATTCCAAAATTTAAAATTCTCCAGACGTTTATGAGGAATTGGATGGGTAGTGGGGGAAATTCCGGATGTGAAATCAATATCTGGAGAATCAATATTTTCTCACTTTGGGAGAGATTTCAAGAGATTTTATTCAGAAAATTTTACGCCAGACGCCGAGTTTATAATTCTCATGTATTCAAAGCCATCTTTAATTTTTTTACCCCAAAATTTGCAGTTGATTTCCGTCAATACCATGTACAAAAATTTCAAATCCCCAAGGTGGGAATCCTCAATAAATATAATTTTCAGATGTAAAGTTTTTTTAACCTTGCGTAATATTTCCAACTCAAGAAATAGAAACGTCTGCGAATATTTATGAAATTTTTTTGAAGGATTGATGAATCGATTTGAAACCCTTTAAATGAAGCTTTGAGGTATGAATAATAAAATTTGAATGCCAATCCGAAAGATTAACTTTGACAGATTAAAACTTTGAGATAAGAGCACTATCGCTGTAATTATTTCAAATGCGACGAATTAAAATTTATAACTGACAACTTGCAAAATTTTTGAGTGTGCTTGAATTAGGAGGAGGATAATAAAAATTTATTCTAATAATTATTCATGTTGTTTCAGGTGGAGGACATTTTTGAAAGGTATTAATTACACATAAAGAAAAGTCCCTTGAGAAATGATGATGGCGCCAAAATAAAAATGAAAACATTAAAGAAGCAAAGACTGACCTGACACCCAGAGATCACAAAGAGCAGGATTGAGTGGCCACTGACCCTCATGAAATTCAACGATGATGGCAAAAGGCATGACGAACAGAGCAACGAAGAGGTCCGACGTGGCCAGACTGACCAAGAGGTAATTCTGCGGCTTCCGCAGCTTCCTCACCAAAATCACAGAGAGACAGACGAGGACATTGCCCACGATTGTGACCACAATGAGAAATGTCATGATGAGGACTAGGATCCAGGCAGAGATGCTGGAGTAGGAGCCGGGACCCGCACTCCCCTCCACCCCACCCTCCGCTAACTCCTCCATGGTGGAGCTGAGGGGCGGGAGGAGACTGGAGGCGGCCAAGGGGCATCCCGCTACAATATCCGCACTCGTCACTCCACTTCCACTACTACTCACACAATTCACCGCAAAATTGAAGAAACTTGGAGGAAATGCCGAGGACGTGTAATTACTGGAAAAAATCTCCACAAATTTGTCCCCATTCAAACTCAACTCACTCACGTAGAAGGGATCCCCACGGTCCACCTCCTGGACGGACTCATCCACCTCCGTGTAGTCCGGTGTCCCTGCTGGACTCACGAATCTCATCTCCTCCGAGCTGGACATGACTCACATTTCCCATAGACCGTCACTATATCTCCAGTCTACTCTCCCTATCACAAGAGACCCCTCTCCTCAGAAGAGCATCCTCTCTTTTTTTACAGCACCCAGAACATCCTCCCTTCCAACAATTTTTTCAATCCTTCAAAACGCACGTAAAATTCTCACATAATGAGATATCTACTCAGAAGTAACTCCCTCCCCAAGAAATGTGTAATTAGGTACAGTATCCCCTCACTAGTATGACAGACCCCTCACAATATAATTTTTCCTATTGCACCAAAAAATCCATTGAACACATATTGTCAGTTTTTTACCAGTTAGGATCAACCCATATAAAAACCCAATCTCTTACAGACACTCTTACAATAAAATTCCTCTCCATTCATTCCCCACAAGGGTATGTTCCAAGTGTGTAGACACCACTCAGGAGTCCCCTCTTTGGAGGGGATGCTCGGAAGACCCTCAATTTTTGCACACACACTTGTAGTAATTATTAGTAATTATCCTCGGAATTAGTAATTAATCCCAGCAAGAATCTCATTTCCAAAAAAACCTTCTCCTCCCCTTCCCCTCTCTCTCTCTCTCTCTCTCTCTCTCTCGATAGTATTCCCTCCTATTAACTTTTTAGGGTACTCTCACAAATGTAATTTAGTACATGTTAAAATTTGTCTCATTTGTCCCTCCAAACTTTTGCGAAGAGTTGACGCTGGAACAAAATCTCCAGAGGAAGTTTCCCTCCACTTGGAATAAGTACATAGGAAATAATGTCCCTCAAAAGAAAAACCAATGGATTTGAAAAGCACTGGGCCTTTTCCCAAGGAAAAGGAAAGGACAGAGGGAAATCACACTCACACAAGATTTGACTCCAAGTGTTCTTCTCTCTGTCGACGCTGGAGAGCAACTGAGGCAGGCTGAGAGCCGAGTGGAGCCTACACAATCTATGAACGAGAGGTTCTAGCTGCCCCGTGAATTTATTCCTCCTTGTATAACAAAACACTCTCATCGTATATACACACACATCCAGTCAGTTTATAACACTGTCGCTTATATCTGTATGTAATTATGTATAGATATATCTACCACTAGATTTTTCTCAGTAACTTACGGGATTTTCATATGCATTGTTTTTTACGAATGGATATAGTACATACGCTCCATATCTATTGTGTATCTACAGTATAGGACACTCACATACAGTGCTAAAACCTAACACTACAGGATTGAATCCATAGAGGAGCATTGGGACTGGAACTGTACGTTCATATAATGTATCTATAGTGCTAAATAGTAAAATCCTGTGCTATTTAACATACGAATATCTACAGGACATTTTATAAGTACGTTCCGACTTGGGGGGAAAGAGCTGAGCTCTCCGAAATCGTGTCCAATGTGTTTCCAAATAGTAACTCCACACTCACACCTACCTATCTGTATGTATGTATGTATGTATGTATGTACATATGTACTAGTCCTTAAAATATGCATGGCATCAGCATGTAGGATAGGCGTGAGGGAAGGTGTCAGAGCTGTCGGAGAGTGAGGATCAAAAGGTGTCTGTCTATTCATTCCATGGGGGATAGAGATATAGGTCCTAACTATGTATGTACATATATAGGGCTTGGAGTAAAATGGATTTGAGTATATGACTGGGCTCTTCTCTGGGAGATATATGAGATATAAAGGGAACATATGTGAAACTTATCTGTAGAGAACAACTCCATAGGTAAGTGTCTGTAGCTAGTGTATGTAGATACATCTATACAGGAGAAATAAGACCGACTTTTAACAGGCACTTCCCACCTTTAGCCCTCTAAATGTAGTTCATGAATTGCGACAACTGCTCCGCATTTAGTTTCATCGCTATCACAAACAAGGCAGAGGTAATCACGGCGTAGCTGTAGTAGGGACTAATGGTCTATAGCCAGCGTATATATAATGTCATGTGTCAGGGAAACATTGGGAGTGAGAATCTACACTCCAAGCTGGATGTTCGTTGGAAGTATGTTTTTTTTTCTTCTCATCTTGCATGGTGTATATTTTAAGTATGTTCGTAATTATTTTAAGCGTCAAATCCGTGCTAATGTTTTTTCCCCTCTCCCTTCCTTTTGTTCGATCTCCAGACCCCGGGCTCTAGTACTAATGTTCACATACCCATATCTTATTGCTAAATGGTCTCAACTTGTAAACAAAATAAATTCATGAACTTCCCCTGCTACAAGTAATTATAGTGACATCCAGGGCTGCAGAGAGTATTCCCTATGAGGCTAAGATGCAAAGGAGGGATTCTATAAATTGTTTTTATTTTTGTACAAATTTTTATCTCCCTACAAATAAATTTCTCAATAATAAGCGTACGATTCCTTTTGAGTTCCTGAAGGTTTTGGCTGAGGCAAATTGAATTCTTTTGATTTGTGATTCCAAAATTTATTAAGGAGCAAAAGGGAGGAGGTGAGGCTTTGAATTGTGGCCAAGTATAGAGAAAGTCACCTTTCCATATAATACAATGTCATTTCAAATGTCATTTCAAGGCACATGCATTGCTCCTGTTGGAGCAATTTCCATAATTACATCAACGCAATATCTGTACATCATCAACGGGAAAATTGGATTTCTCCTTGAAAAAAATACGGGTCTAATAGCAGGGTTGAGGAATCATTTCCACTGGGAATCATAAAGTGATTTGAATTTTTGAGAGATTTTTAATACAATTTTCCTTTAAAATTGATTGTCTCAAATTTACTGCTCCTTTTCTGGGCTCACTTCAGAGTGTGGATCCGAACTGACACTGACTGAGTGAGTCTATGGACGTGGACGTGCACGCATATGGAGTGATTAGTATTGAGCGTTTGTGTGTGTGTGTGTGTGTGTGTGTGAATGTGTGTGTGTGTGTTTGTATGTATGTATGGAGGGATATTTATACGTATGTATACGTCCATGAATTCCTTACAGGAGTTAGAGAGAAATGGAGCCATTGAGGACAGGAAGGGTTCGTGTCCATGCAAATGATGAGTGTGTCAAATCCTCGCGATTCCTTGACTCTCTATTGATGTTTCCAATCAACACTCGCTCATAAGATAATAGCGGAACATAATAGCTTGAAAATTGTTGGGAGGAAAATGTGCATGGAGGGCGAGGGGATACAGTGAAACTGTCCTTATAGAAACCCCCTATCAATGGAGAAAATCTTCTCGTATCAAACCCACTCAAAATTTACTTTCCCATTTACTCCAAAGCTATTTCCCTTTATTTCAAGGGAAAAAAAGGAATTTTTCCCATCAATTTAATTCAATTCTCCTTTGCTAGAGAAAATTTCCTCAAATATTTCAAGCCCGGAATGATACAGCAAGGTTGGACTGTATCTGGAGGACGAGAGTAATCAGCGGATGGATGATAATTAATTTTCAGATATACAAAATATATTGCACTACTTGAAAATATTACTCGTAACTGATTAGCCATAGGTAGATACTTGAGTTGGGAGGGAGAAAAGAGCCTGGGAAAATAGAGCCCATGTTTTGATGGACAGCTCCCATGAGGACGAAGGACGTGACGGGGCTACAGTGCAATGGCTATTGGGGACCCCCTTCAAAAGCACTGTCTCGAGGAACGTTCTCTAAAATATTGGGATATTTCCCCATTTAATGTAATGCTAATTTCAGTATTTATTTTTAATAAAACTTCCCAAATTATTTTTGTGGTTATTAGAGGAGCCTTCAATTTTTGTCCGCTTTTGAGCCACTGGCTCGTACGGAGGGAGAGCACTGTAAATTTTCGTATCCTGTGAGTAACACCTTTCTACTGAGTATTTGTGACTATGTGTGTGGCTGTGTGTGTATATGTGTTTGTGTCTCATATGGGGTTTACCATTACCGTGTGCGGATGCACAAGTGCTCAATTTTACAGAATGACTCTTGATTGCGATAACCAGATTTGGTTCCGCTTATCAGACCCTGTACTAGTGGAATGGCATGATTATGATGAGGATGGCAGGGAAGCACTAATCCCCACACAAATGAGTCCTCTCCATCTCGTTTGGTCACACACTGAGACACACAACAGCTCCACATCAGTGGTGATCACATATAAATATAATTACAGAGAGCTCTCCCTATGAAAGACCCCTCCTTCAAAGAGCCTCCACTCTCGACACTCTCAAAAATTCTCAGAGGCTTATTGATACCCCTTCATGGAGTTTTTCCTCCTATTTATGATACAGACATTGTTGAAATTTCAAAAAAAAAAAAAATCTGTAGCTTTTAAAGGAGTGGCCGGAACGAGAGTGCTCTCTTTATAGTGGTCCTCTTCGGCCCTGGCTCTGGGTCTCATCCTAATGACATTTATGGCACTTACACATGCCATCGGAATTTTCCCAATTCCCTCCAATCCTCTTAATTCCCCCTGTAAATCCTAATTGGGATTTTAATACTAAAAGCCCAATTTTTATTTTTAATTTGTCAAACTTCAACGCCACTCCAGATATTTAGTGTTTTTAGCTAAGCCAAAGCGTGTTCTAGAAAAATATTTTTGTAGAAGTTTGACGCCACTGTTTTTTAAATTTGTGGTCGAGGTGGTTGCTTTAATTTGTAAGGTCCAAGTTGAAAGGAGGCTATTGACGGGAAAAGAAGAAATAATTGTGTGTATTTAATGTCCAGGCCTGAGCACGTCAATACATTGAGCAAATATTCCATTCATTTGACACTCCTCCCAAAAATACATTTTGCGAGAGGATTCCTTCCTTGTCTGGGAGATAATTGAGCCAATGGGCAATTAAAATTCCATTAATTACCACAACAGAGATATTTAATCCTTAGGGATATGATTAATGGTGCTAAAAAATGAGGAGTTCAATGGTTATTGTACTTGTGAGGGATGCTTATAATTTATCAAGAGCAGGGCCCAGGAGCTCCCACCTCCGTCAAACAAGTTATTTAAACAAGATGGATTTTTTCCTAGTGTTATTAACAACTCAAAAATTTCCTCTCATTAGCCTTTCATTGCTAACCAGTTTTTTTCCACATCTCAAATTCTGACAGGCCCGGACCACAACCGTATGTCAAATGAACAAGATAACTTTTCAGAGCTCAAACTTTGTCCTCTATGTGTATAAATTGTATTTATTATACCGTAGTAGCATCTAGTAGTAACAATAATAACAATAGCAATAAAAAACATTAAATATATTTTTTTTAAACATACGACTGGAAAGTCAATCGATGCATTTGCAAACTCTCGCAAAAACCAATAATACAAGTTTATGAGAAACTCCTTCCCACTCCTTTGACTTGTGTCTTCCCTACGAGGCATTGAAAGCTGATTTTTATACTGCACTCCCATCAATAGATATAATTACAGTGGACCCTCCCAGTGTATCTACATAAAGCCTAGCCCTAAAAATAACAAAATTTGACCTTAAAATTTTAACCTGGGAAAAATTTGTGAAAAGTGAATTTGATCGGAAAATTTTAAACAAAAAAAATTCCCTATAAAAGGGACCCCCTTACAACTAGAGCACACTCTATCCCCTGTGTTCCTCTGGAAGTTGGAGCTAGGAATAATATCTCTTAATAATGCCTTCACTACGGCTCCAAGCCTATGACATATTAATCAATTGAACTCGCGCCGTAAAAACATTAAAATACCATTTGAGGACGAGAATTTCAATTGTATGCAAAACAGGTGGCTGGGTGAGGAAAAGGAGTTAGAGTCGTATGGAAGTGAGGCTGCATTTATTTATTTGTGTGTGTGTGTCTCCATAGTTGTATATATGTAGAATCTACGTACATATGTACTTATACAGTGGGCTCTCCCCCTCATAGACCGCCTATTGACAGAGCATTGTGCGAACTTTTAGGAACAGCGTTTGGGACAATTTTTTTAAAAATTAAAATACACACTTGAAATTCTACAAATCTCATTACAAATTCTCCTCTTTCACAGGGGGCTCCTCTAACATTACTTCCCTCACTGTACCCAAGCCTTTAATACTATAATATCATGGAACGAATAAATCTACAAGTATCGAATCCCAAACACTACCTCTCAGGCATTAACTTCTTATTTTTTCCCTCACACTCTGACAGTGTGTGTCTGTGTCAACAGATTGACTCCAACTCGGACCATCACCTTTCCCATCCTTCCTATGGGATATACATACGTTAAAAATTTGACTGTCGCTTATTTTATTACATTGTTTACGGATCTGTCTCAAAATTAAAAGTACAGTGACCCTTTTTCCAAACGAGGACCCTCAAATCCTCCAAAATTCCATGTGGACTTTCATAACCCAAAAATAACATTTTACTAAAATACAGCAAATTTTTTTACCCCAAAAAAACCCTCTTTATGAAGTCCCCCACAGCCGGAGTACACTGTACTATAATGTTGACTACAAGAACCATTGTGTAAGCGCAATAAAAATAAATAGCAAACGGCGTGGGAGTACTTCAAATAAAAATTTTAATTTAATTCACTCACTTTTTAATAATTAAGGAATTCCTTTGGGAGTGGAATCCCGTGGGAAATAAATGATTCATAAATTACGTGTATTTATTATGAATTTAAATACTACGAGCCTGCACGTACATATGTACGCTAGTGTTTACAATTATTATAATAATTCCCCCTTAGACAACAATAATTCGTTCAATAATGAATTTTTGATTTGGAAAAACCTTAAAAATAATTTTTGCGTCCCATTACAAAATATCTGTCGACATATTTACATTCAGAAACTATAACGCTCCAAGCTACGGAAATTTTTGGAGGCATAATGCAAAAGCCAGCTGTGTCGGGAGCTCTTCCAAAATAGCTGGGAATTATTCTTATGGTAATTAGCATATTGTGAGAATTTGTAATTATTACTGTAAATTAAATACATACATGCTTTTAACACGGGCTTCATCATAGGCTCCTATTGACAGAGGGCCAGGCTAGTCCGCTCTGACACTAACATTTGTAAAAACTCTGTTTTGTATGAATAGCTCCCAGGGCATGTGTCCAATGGCTGGATACCAAAGCGGGGAAATAATTGCTGTGAGTTTTTTTGAAGCTCTCATTCATAAGTTATTAACCGACACGGAGGTCCTTGTAAAATTCATGACTCCATATGTAGATAGATACACATAGTGAGTTCCTGGATGTAGTTAAGGCCCGTACGTACTCCTGTGTATTTCTGTATAGATGTGTATAGCATGGGAGGAAAATCATAATGGGAAAAGTTATTAATATTTTCCAAGCCGTCATTTTTTCTTGGATTATAAATTCGTTTCTTGTTCTCATGCTTTTTCCTCCCTCTTTTTCCTTTTCCGTTCCTATTCCTCGGGAAATACAGTGGACTCTCCTTTTATAAAGGACACACTCCAGACACCATTGAGTAATCTCACGAATCTCTCAAATTTCCCTCTGCTTTAGAACCTTGGGAAAAATTGCGTAACATTTTATTTTAAGAGGGAAAAATTGCATAACATTTTATTTCAACAATAAAAAATTCCTTATTTCCACATTTCCCTCAAAATTCAAATTTTTGACGCTCCTATAAACAGAGTGCACTGTAGTCGGTACTCGTACACAAGGGAATATGTAAATGTATGCAAGGGTTTAATTTATTTTCATTTTTCCTTCCCATGCTAAGAATGTCATCCTTTACTTTTATTCTCATTCTATACAGAATAACAGGATTGCATGTCACATTCTCCCTACAGTGTATTCTTAGTGTGACAATTTCCAAGGCCTTTGAATACTTTAAAAATATTGTCTGTATTATTTTTTGGTTTGACTCCGTAATATGGAACAAATGTTAGATTTTAGTTTCCGGAGGGGCTAGGCATTTAATAAAAAATGGTACGTATTAGGGGTCCTGTTATACAAATCTAGACTGTATTTTATGTAATTATATACATTTACATGGACGTACATACATAGTCAATTTGAACTCATTGTTGGGGTAACGCACGTGAATTCCTTTCTTCCCTGATGCACTGTCGCTCTGCTTGTATGGGGAGCTGGCTTTTGTTCAACTTGTTATTATTATTTCCTGTGAAGGAAAAAAACAGTTGGCACCTCAAATGGGCCCCGTTTAAATGTTAAAGAGGAATTATTCTGGAAGGAAAATGTCCAAGACCCACGCCCCCTTTTACACTGTCACTCGTCCATGCCTTTCTCCTTTCTCTTCCTATTGAATTTAAATGGACACTGTTTCTTTTCAGGGCTGCCTTTTCCCTCATTTAAAATTCTGTTATTTCCAAACTGGGACATCCACACAGTTATAAGGTTATTTCCAGGTTTCAAATATTTTTTATTTTTTTTAACTTCCACGCCACTCAAAAATTTCTTTACAGATAATGCCCAAGCTTGGAATAGTTCTTGTGAAAAGGTTCGTGTGGCGTTGAAGTATATCATTTAGGGATTTACACCCGTCTCATATAAAAAGGAGTCACTGTATAGTGGACTCAATTTCAAATTTTATGCTGATGTAGGCAAAGCCCCTGATAAAAAGGAAGGGAGTAAATATGTATATTTAAGGAATTACACGTATGTATGTATATGTAATACGTATCTATGTATATTCTGACAATGAGAAACCTTGAACCTCCTTTGCCTTTACCTCGTTAGCTTAATTCCTTGTCTTTGGCTGGGTTTGTTTATTTACATGTATGTAAATGAGGGGAAAAAGAGGATATTTTTGTTGTGGGAAGGATGAGACGTGAAGCTGTGAGGATTTTAATGCTTATTTTCTTACAATGGACTTTTTTTCCCCCAGAGGTGCAGGGAAGCTCTGGAAGGAAAAAGGAAGGGAAAAAGGAGCAAGAGGAGGGAAAAAGCTAGGGCTGTTCTTATCCCATGGATTTTTTTTTATATCAAGTTGAATGTGAGTCTTGGATGCTTCATCTTATTGAAGGAGGGAGAAAATACTGGCTTTTCCTTTTATACTCCATGTGACAACCATATGGTTGGATTAAGTAAATAGAAATATGAATAAATATACTTTTTTTTTGTTTGCTCAGGAAGCGGAATAAGAATATTTCCTCACGGTTTTCTCCTCTCTTGGGCTCCAAGACTTTCTCCCTTATTAAAAATCCCCTTGAATAAACTCTACATATATTTTTTTTTACTCACAACTCATCCACATGGGTTTCACTTTTGTCAATAGAATTTCACCCGTTTGAGTCAATATAGAGGGGTTTGGAGGGAGGGTATTGTAGAGGGGAGAAAATTAGTGAGGGAATTGTGTGCATAAAATATTTTTCTTATTTATTTTCCATTGTGTAAATTTGTCTATGGGAAATGCATTGAGGGGATAAGTTTAGCTTTAAAATTGAATATCCTCAAAATCCGATTTCCCATTTCTGAAGTTATTAAAGTGAGCTGTTTCTATTACAAAAAGGGGCCTTTTTTGCAAAAGAGATTCTTTATGGGACTTTATGTATCAGTATGTTTTTTCAGAACTAGGTGGAAATGTAGAATTCGGGCTGGAATTTTTTCCACGCGGGAATTTTGAATGGGGAATTTTTAAAGGTTGGAAATTTCTGCGATTGCTGCTTTTGAGTGCTAAGTTTTTTAGAAGTTTTTTAGAAATTTTGTGGGAGAAAAGGAAGAATTTATAGTGTATTTACAGTAATGGGAAATTTTTTTGGTTGTGTTAAGAAGCAATGGGGTAAGTAAGGTGTGGGGTTGTTCCTGGAAAACTGCCCAGTGCGTACGCGTATTTGGCTGTCAGACGTTTGTTTTAGTACTGAAAGTGTTCCGGAGTTTGAAGAGTATTTTCACGTTTTGCGTTTGTGGGAAGCAATTTTCACGTGGCCTTTTTGCAATGAGTCCGGGTCCCATGAAAATACATAAGTTATGACTGTGTTTGTATTCAGAGATGTATTTATGCACGTAAGGACTCTTGGGCAAACACACATCGCAGATCAAGTGGGGAAAGTAAGGGAAAGCACACCTGCACTTTTCTCTCCACTCACTTTCACCAGTGTATTAGGACATAGGATGAATGGAGCGAGGGAGAGAAATCGACTTTCTTATTTCCAGTGAGAGAGTTGCTCCTTCAAATGCTCCTTCAGATACGAGATTGGACTTGGGAATAGAAAGGCGCTCCTCATCAATTTCCTCAGTCAAATTTTATCGACTAACAATAAGGGCTCTTTCGCTCTCTCTCTCTCTCTCTCTGTCCCTATACAATGTCTCTGTGTTAGTTGTATGAGCTTCAGAATTCCACCTGGACTGGTGCTGGGCATGGGCATTTCTCTAGCGTAAATGTGGACTTCGATGATTATAATAGCAGAATTTTGAATTTCTTATAAATTTTGGGGTGCTTGTAAATTTTGTGTTTCGTTCAAGTTTGGGGTTCTTGCAGATTTTGAATTTCTTGCTAATTTTTGGGTGTTTTAAATGTTTATTTTTTGCAAATTATGGGGGTCTTGTAAAATTTTGAATGCTTTGCAAATTTTTAATTTGCAGATTTTGGGATTCTTGCAAATTTTGAGGTTCTTGCAAATTTTGGGATTATTGCAAATTTTGGGATTCTTGCAAATTTTGGGATTCTTGCAAATTTTGGGATTCTTGCAAATTTTGGGATTCTTGCAAATTTTGGGATTCTTGCAAATTTTGGGATTCTTGCAAATTTTGGGATTCTTGCAAATTTTGGGATTCTTGCAAATTTTGGGATTCTTGCAAATTTTGGGATTCTTGCAAATTTTGGGATTCTTGCAAATTTTGGGATTCTTGCAAATTTTGAGGTTCTTGCAAATTTTGGGATTATTGCAAATTTTGGGATTCTTGCAAATTTTGGGATTCTTGCAAATTTTGGGATTCTTGAAAATTTTGGGATTCTTGCAAATTTTGGGATTCTTGCAAATTTTGGGATTCTTGAAAATTTTGGGATTCTTGCAAATTTTGGGATTCTTGCAAATTTTGGGATTCTTGAAAATTTTGGGATTCTTGCAAATTTTGGGATTCTTGCAAATTTTGGGATTCTTGCAAATTTTGGGATTCTTGCAAATTTTGGGATTCTTGCAAATTTTGGGATTCTTGCAAATTTTGGGATTCGTGCAAATTTTGGGATTCTTGCAAATTTTGGGATTCTTGCAAATTTTGGATTTCTTTAAAAAAAGTTTTGAATTTCCTTAAAATCTGCAATTTTCGGAAATAATGTCTCTGAAGTTTTAATAATTATAGATTTTTGTAAAATCATGGAATACCTTTAAATTTTCAGGCTTAAGAACTTTTAACTTTTGGACATTTTGGAATTTACGAACATTGCATCCTTGCACAGTATGTTATTCCTAATTCCTGAAAATGACGCGTCCATAAAATTGTAGTCATAATTACTCTAGCATTGTTGGATTTCCGTTGATTATACAAATTTTGGTCTTTTGCCATATCCCTCTCTAAAACTTTTGAATTTAAAAGGAATGATTGGAAAATATTGTTTTGCCCAAAAGTTACAAATCTTCCTATAAATTTCAATAATGGATATTTTGGCTGGGAATAGACAGCAAATGTCATACTTTGGAATGGGGATTCAATTCCTTGTATCCGAGAGTAAACTACTAAAAAACTGACAGAGTCTGATTGAATTCGGAGGAGGATCATCCCATTGGATTGTACGTATTCACGTGTAGACATGAGACCTAGAGAGGATCCATATGTATCATTCTGAATGGTCTTGTATATGTATGTATTCATATTGTCCGTACCGTACTGTGCTTAGCCCTAGGAAGGACAGATCCGAAACAATCTCTGTGTACTTTGGACCAGAGCTGCTTTCAGGTAGCAAAAAATCAAGATCCGCACCTGAACCCGACCCGCACCTGAAATATCAGGTTAATTTTTTTCGTTGACCCGAACTTGGCCCTCCGGATCCGAGTTAATATCCGCACCTGTCAGGTATTTTTGGATCAGGTATTGCTTGGCTACCCACACCCGAAAAATACCTGAGGTGCGGATCTCAACACAAACCCGACCCGAACTTGAACCCGAACCTGAACCCGAACCCGACTTTCAATTATTTTGTCAGAGGAAACTTATAAACATAAGTTCTATCCTAAGACTTTATCAAAGTAAATATTATTTACAAATGACGTTAAGTTACAAATGCAAAAACTTGTACTAATTTTAAGTGAAAAGCAGCACAAAAAGAATGGGAACAGCTATTGAAGCTTCCCCAAGTATTCTCTGAGTGATAGCTTTAGAAACAGACAGCTGATAATCATCATGCTTTTCAAATTTTAAGAAAGTTAAGGCACAAGTATGTATATACGAAATAGATTCCAAATCGATGATGTCTATGTCTGCTACAACGCTAAGTCTATATCATGAAATTAATTAGCAACGTTAGGTTGTTTGTTAATTTAATTGATATGGCGGCTCTCACTCATCACTAAACACAACGTGTCCTTCAACCATGTGACATTAACGTTCAGATCAGTCTGAAAGTTTCATTCACGTGAACTTAAAGTTAAATTATTAGGGTAAAAAAATACTTGCAAAATACCTGAAATTGCAAGTTCGGGTTCAGGTATTTTGAATTCGTCGTACCGAACCTGTACCTGACATTGAGCTCAGGTATATTTTTTAAACCCGAACGTGATCATTACCCGACCTGTAATATCAGGTGCGGATCCTGGATGTACCCGCACTTGACCCGAATCTCAGGTACTTTTTTTTTAGCTGACCCGAACCCGACCCGAACCCGACCCGACGGGTATTTTTCAGGTACTACCTGATACCTGCAAGCAGCTCTGCTTTGGACATACATACGTCAATAGTGTGTGTGTGTGTGTGTGTGTGTGTGTGTGCATGAAGGAGTCCCTTGTAAGATATGGAAGTGCATATAAGTCGTAATAAAATGGAGGAAGGTCTTCTGGAGGAAAACACAAAAGTTTGTTAGCTCAAGTAAGTAGAAGTAAGCCGAGCTGGATATTGATATTCTGTATTTTCTTTCACTCAGCCATTTTCCATATTTCTCTGGTGAAGAAGTGGGAGGGTAGTGTAAGACAAGGAGATGAAATACTTTGTTTATTCTCGGCTTGAAAATCTACACGGGAAATTGAAACGTCTGTCTGAGTGAGTCTCCCAAAACTCCCGAGTTACTTCTTCCACGCTCCGATCATTTCCCCACACGTTATTTAGCCTCGTTATTCCTCCCTATTTCAACTCATTCCAAATAAGACCGTCCTCCGTAACACTCAAACTTCTTATTAATTTTCATCCGAGCACATAACTCCAACTAATTCCACCTCCTACCATTCTCACCCTTCCAGTCAAACGCCAACAACTTCTTATTTTACCTCTTTACGGCTGAGTCCCTCAATTAATTCATAGCCTGGGTGGAGAGGCAAAACGGACAAGGTACATTTCCCCTCAAAAGTGAAATGAACTTTATAGGCAAGTCTGGGATGAAATACAAAATGGACATTAAAGGAGGTTATCATAATCCATTCCCTCCGTCCCTACATCCCTAGTCTCCACTAAAAAAGTAATTCATTCAATATTTGATTCCCCCAGTTCGTAGAAAATTTAATTGCAATTTTTTTAAAAATTTCCCGCATTGACCCAGGTCCAGATTTGAGGTCACAGGGGTAAGACGCGTAAGCAAAGTCGGTTTTTCAAGAATTTCGATTACTTTATTTTGTAATTTCCCCAAAAAATTTATTTTAAAAAATGTGGGAGCGCTGGTGTGTAAGAAATTTTAAGGGCTTTCCGGAATGCTATTTTAGAGGTCCCTACATTGAGAATTGTGGACAACACTGGAAAGGATAGGAAGCAAGGTTGGAAACAATTTGCAATAATTGTCAGAACGCAATGGAAGAAAGCGTGCAATTTTTGTGTTTAAATTTGTTTCTTGGAAGACTTGGTCTGTTAAAAATATTTCAAAGTCTTGGGTTTTGTATCCAATTTTAATAGGATTAATTTTCATCCTGAATTGCCAGTTCATCTCAAATACTGATCCTATAATTTCGTTATTTTTTTTTATTAATATGACACTAGACAAATTAATGTTTAAAAATACTTGAATCCATGAGTTAATGCAAAATCAACTGTAAATTTATTTGTAAGACCTCAACGCCACTCAATATGTCTAACACATTGCACTACTCCGTGTGTTGAAGTTCACGTAACTTTTTCGTATCAAAATTATTGTTGAATTTTACAATAGGCAAAACACTGAATACGTCACATCCTTTTACCTATATCTATACATATGCACAGATATTGGGAATGAATGCAACAAAAAAACTAAATATTACACTTTGTATTCAAATATTATTCTCCTCTCAAAGATGATTTGTACAGATAATTGCATAGCCCTTAAATCCCTTTGTAATTAATTACTTTAAATTTGACATTTACATTTTGACTAAAATGCCTGCTCAAGCCCTCATACCTGGAAAGGGCTGTACAATCGTATTTAAAACAACATCAATTTTAAATTTGAATTGGACTTTCACACTTTGAACAAAATTACAGTTAGCAATTAAAGTTGATTTTAGTACCTCCCATATTTTCTATTCAATGTTTATGTTTGACAATAATAATTATTGCAGAATTTACATTTGACATTTATTCACAACTTATGATTTATGCGTGACAGGTGAGAGGAGCTCAATATTTGGATTGAGCCCCAATGAACATTTATAATTCGTTCTTAAAATAAATTCATTCAAGCCAAATCCACATACTATATATAATCTCCATTTAAGATTTAGTTGGGCGGTCTAAGTATAGGAAATGACGTCATTGGGGAAGATAATGACCTTGCAATTCATTCCCAATGACAGAAGCGCTGGCTCGTCAGTTGGAATAATTTTTCATGGGGAGTCCTCCCTCTCATCCTCATCTCCCTCATCCTTGTCTTCATCTTCCTAGTTTAAAAAAAAAAAGTCCCGACACGCTCTCTCTCTCTCTCTCTCTCTCTCATTCAACATGTCCTGTGTCTGGAGGACTAGAACTATACACAGGGACAAAGCATGACACAAAATAGAGAAAGTCTCTCGGAGGGGTTTGGAGTTGACGCCCTTGCCTTGTTCCCAGTAAGTACATATTGTAATTGCTTCAGTTGAGGGAGACAAGCTCCTTAGAAAAATCTGACTCCCTTCAACTCATTCCTCTTCGTCTCACTATCAGCTTCCTGGAGATTCTCCGTCAGTTCCTTTTTTTTCACGGGATATATACATACATAATTATATATAGATATACTACCGTGGGAAAAAAATCCTTATGGATATTTCTACTCTCATATAAGTGCATATGATCAGGGCAGAGGGAATTACTTATAGGGACTTAATATACATCAACACCATTGGGGATATACAAGCTTTAATGCACTCCATGTGTTGTGACGCTCTTAGCTGTAAGACTAGATGACAAAATGATACAGTTCCTGAGAAAATAAGTTTTCTCCAGTTGATCATCAGCATCTTGTTTGTTCAGACTCAGGGATGGGAATTCCCTTATATATATACATATGGGACTATCAATCCTGTTCCATGTACGTACATATAGGGAATTAACGTCCGAGTTTATGCTTTCCATGGTCTCCAAGAACTCGATTCTCCCCCATAACCTTAGTAGTATCAGAGTGCCCCAGGATAGGGAATCAAATGACAAAATATAATTCTCCCTGAAATTGTCACATTTGTTTTTATGGAAATATTTTGAAATGACAAAAACCTATAGCTCTGTGTTTACAGGGATGTCCTTGGGTTTTTATTAAAAAATGGGGCAGTGTGAGACTCTTCGAGGAAAATAGTTCTGTAGGATTTTGTGAAGGGAAATCCTGTAACAGTTTTATTTCCTTGATTTAGTGAGAGAATTAATTTTCTTGGATTTTGGGATGAGTGCATGGTAAAATATTATAAGAATTGGACATTTTACGAATTTTTGGAGGGTTTTTGAATTTTTGGGAAGGAGGGGGAGGGGTGGTAAAGTTCGGGTGTGGGACCCAGGGATGCATATACATTAGCATTACATAATGATGAGCGAGGCAGAGTGGGATTTCCTGCTGTTTTTCTCAGTGTACGGGAAACCCTGACAGTCCTTGTCGTTTATCAAGTCGTTTTTCCTCCCGCCTCCATTTTTTCCCCCGCTCTTTCTTCCCCATGTAAAAGGAATATTTAAACAAGTGTTAGATTGCAATTTAATCCAATAGAAGCGGTACGTCTCAGGACACAAATACTCACTCAGTGTGTCAGCCCTTGCTTGAGTGGGATTTGGACCCAAATGGAGCAACTCAAGAGCCTTTCTTTTTCCTATCTTGCCAAAGCCTCTCTCCTTGCTTTCTCTCCTTGCTTTCCATGTAATCAGCATACCGTTTATTACGTATTTTTCCTAATTCCAAGCAATTTACACTCTCCTTTTATCTCCCTTTCATACACTCCTTATCCGCACGGATTTCTCTTCTCATAGCTCCCAACCTAATTTATTTCCATGGGAAAGTCTCCTGTAATGGAGGAGATTTCCATCCTTATTTGGGATGTGTAACGTTTGCTGCCTGAGATCCTGCTACAGGCTTTTGTGAAACAGCCCACAGTTGCTGGAACATCCCTCCCTTATACTTTGAAATGGGAAAAATTTCAATATTGTAGTAATGAACTGTTGTAACAATGAGTAGGGAAAATAATAGTGTGTTATAGACGGGGATGTTCATATGAGCATGGGAACATGATTTTGAGTAAAATTTAAAGAATTCTTTTATAAGGGAGGTTTGGTATGGCCTATAAAATTTCTTTTGCAAAATTGCCCTTCAAAGTTAGGGGTAATCTAATCAAGAGGAGTTTTTTTAAAGAGGATTTTTTTAAAGAGGATTTTTTTAAAGAGGATTTGTTTAAAGAGGATTTGTGTGGGATGAGTTTCTCAAAAGGGTATAATGTGTTCGTTTTATTTTGGGGCAGTGAGAGACGAATTTATTATGGGAGGCGCAACTGCGATGGAATGTGCAGCAACAATGTACGATGCACTTCCTTTGTACTAGAAGCACCCCGTCAAGTCAAAAAATTGACGTAAATTAAGATACATGATCTAATTGTAAGTGTATGTAGTTTTACAAAAGTACGAATAAACATTTTTAATTAACTATAATAAATTACTCTTTCTTAAATCGAGGTCGGGATAGTCTTAAATTAAGGATAGGATACCGAATACCAGTACGAAATTAGTATACCGATCCGGTTTCGGGTGTATTGGCTTTTCAGAGTAAAACTCCAAATAACAAATTGGAAGAGCGATTGGCTTGAAAAAACGGCATCGAGGTTATAAATGCAAATGAGATCCTACAACCCTTGATTTACACATTTCTTAGTCTGTAATATGAAACTATAAAGTTTCCGTAAATTAATCAAAACCTTGAAACTTGACCTTGACATTAGCTCGCAGCGTTGGTCAACCATTTCTTGAGTAAGTTTTGAAATTTTGCAAGTAGGGAATTTTACAAGTTAGAAATGACATTTATAAATTATTCATTTGTTAGTGAAGGTGACCCGAAATTAACACATGACTTGCTGTGACTTTGTTTTGATGAAATTAAATCCCTAATATTTCTTCAAAAGTTTCCCAAAGTTTCCACAAAATTTGCCACAAAACTTCTCTAAACTTTTCCCCAAATTTCTACACAATTTCCATGACATTTCCCCAAAATTTCCTGCAAAATTTCCATGACATTTCCCCAAAATTTCCTGCAAAATTTCCTGCAAAATTGCCCCCAAAAATTCCCAAATTTCGCCACCGTTTTCCTAACAACTCCTTAGACTTTTTTAAAATTTCATCAAAATGTTCTTAAAATTTTCCCTGCTAACATTTCCTTACATTTTTCACAAAATGCCATCAAAAGGTTCTTAAAATTTTCCCTAACATTTCCTTGCATTTTTCACACAATACCATCAAATTGTTATTAAAATTTTCCCTAACATTTCCTTACATTTTCCACAAAATTGCCTCGAAATTTCCCCGAATTTTGCCAAAATTTCCCCTCAATTTTTATTAACTTTCCCGAAAAATTCCTGTAAATTTACCTAAATCATGCCCAAAAAATGCTGAAAAATCAAAAATTACTGAAACCTTTACCTCAAAATTGACATACATGTACATACACCTATTTGAGCCTTCCCTCTAAAAAAAGTATCATAAAAACCTACAATCAAGAATTAAACTCGACCTTGACTTGACCAAAAAGATAAACCCATTATTCATACTATTCAAACCGAACCAAAGCCATGTCATTTAAAACACTACCATTATCCATACGTAGCCATTACACAACTCCCATTGTTCCAGAAGACCTTCGTAATGAGCCCCGTTCGAAAGAAAGCTCTCTCGCTTAATTTACCTTTCCCCACTCAGGCCCACGCCTCAAAGCACTGTCATCTTCCTGTCAAGAAACAGTAAGGACTTCAAGCTCCCCACCAGCCCACAAAATTTTTGGCGAATGCCAAAATCCCTGGAATTCCTCAAGTGTAATTCCTCAGGTTTAATTCCTCAAGTTCTCAAATGGGCTGGAGGAGAACTAGGAAGGGACTAAAAATGCGCAATTTCCCCTAATTGCAAAAACTTGGTAGTCCGTTGGAGCATCGGCTCGCACATTTAACGTACAGTCCCTATAAAATACCCTTAAAAGGATTCCCACAAAACTGTGACTTCTAAAGACACTCTTCAGCATGTGTCAAAATATTTTCACCCCAGTGTAGGAAAAGTGCTCTTATAAAAGGCATTGACTTACGACAAGTTTTTACTTTTGTAGGAGGATTGTAATAATAATTATTAAGCTAACTCCAAAACTTATATGGAAACCTTATCCACGGGAAAAATATCCAGGAGTGGTTATAAACACTCCAAGTACAGTATATATATATGCATTAGAATAAAAAGAAATTACTTGAAAGTGCCATGGCCTATATGAATACAAGTAACGTACATATGTACGTATATAAAGATACAAGTCCCATTCACATTCTTTTTTTTTCTTTGTGCTTTCAGTTCCTTCCCCTTTCCCTGGCTTTGACTTTGGCTTGTCAGCTGTGTCTAAGTGCCTTGTCTTTCATCATGCTCTCTTCACGTGAGTCCATAATGAAAGGCAACATGAATTTCTTTTCCTCCAGGAACACGTCCCGGATTTCCAGCTTCATCTTCCTCCGTACGCAGTGTCGACATTCTCAACCGGATTCCTTTTCTCTGTCAGCCACGCTCAGTTCAGGGACTTGTAATTTTTCCCATTTTTTCCCCAAACTTTCACTATTTACTTCAAATTATGTTTTCCACAAGGGGACTATATATATAAAAATTCAGCTCTAATTTTTCACGACGGACCCAGAATATTACATTACAAATGTACGATTATGACAGTACATTTCTATTTATGTTTCTCATATGCACTGTAATTATCTAATTATCTAAATCTGCCTAATTTTTTGTCGTCTTATATTTTGTCCAGAAATGCCCCATTTCTGGTCTGACCCCTTGAAAGTTGGAAATGCTTCTGAAGAAGCCCGTAGAAAAAAAAAGTGACAAGCCTCAACTCCCAATCCCGTGCTTGTCCAAAGAACGTTTTTATTTCATATGTCATATTCTATCAGGCGGAATTTTGTATTTACTCAAAACTAAAACCCTCCATTGAAATGAATATTTCCCCAAAATGCTGCTGGAATTCCAAGTAAGAATTTCCCCTTATTTTCATGGAAACCATCAAAGGCTTGAAAATACTCCCATTTGGATTTCCAACTGATTTGTATTCCGTCCCTCACCCAGTCCCTTTTTGTTTCTACGACGTTATGTCTCGAGCCATTTGGAAGGATTTTGAGGAATACTCAATACCCCTTTCTTACATTGCCTATGGATTTCCCCACTCCCACCCCCCCCCCAATAGCCGATACAAGGCCCATGCATTGGAACTACTATATACAGTAGTAAATGTTACTTGTAATACCTTCAGTTTAAAGGTATTTTTATTTTTTGCAAACTAGAAAAAACAAAGGAGCTAAAAGATATCCCCGTCTGTTGTATATTTGTTTCTGGGGAGGACAAAAAAAAATGAACAGAGAATTGTTTCCTAATGCAAAAGTCTGGGTGAGTCCAGGAATGTGAAATTCAGAGGGAGGAATGATACAAAGGTTGCAGCTGTCCTGCAGATTTTTTTTTCTCTTTTGTAAAATAATCTATTTCAGCCCACTACTACTATACACTCCTCCTGGGAATCTGCTTTTCCCAATGTCAGCTGCCTTCCCCTTTGATTTGCTAGATGGTCCTCACATACACATATGTACATACATAGGAGTCTAAGCTGTATGTATATACGATGAACCTGATGGCCCACCCAGGAGCGTGCTGCAGTGTCCTGGATGATTTAAAAATATAAAAAAATGTGTCTTGCAAAATCTGTCGTATTTTTTTCCTCAAGAAAAAAAAACTATAGATACGTGTACGCAGTCACTGTTCCTCTTGTTGTTTTATTGTACTATTTGGATGCACACGGACCCAGGGAAGATTTCCTTGAGATTTTCCTCATCCCTATGAATATTTCTTTACCATTTAGTGATACTTGTAGGAATTGTACCATGGTGCGGAAAAAATCCTATGTGGTTAGGGTATGAGAGAAGATTTTTTGAGGGGCCTGGTACACATGCAGAATCCTCTTGTTTGAGTTACGGAGGATTTAAAAATAAATGAATTTTAAGCCCGTGAGTATTTTCTCACACGGAGGAGTTGAGGTGGAAGGGATGAGAGAGGAGCATTGGCTCCGGAGGTGCTAACAATAACAAATGATGCAGCAGAGGATGTAACATTTTGTAAATAAGCAAGTAGTGTAATGTGTGTATGTGTGTGTATGTTTTGTATGTGTATGTGTTTGGGGGGGGGGGGTCTGACAGGAGAATGGAGACAGGATTTGGTGCTCAGGTCGTGGGATTCTACGGATTGGGAAAAGCATGGAGGACTTGACAAGCTACAACGGACTTTATAGACCAGCACTTTCCCCATGCACTGTCCACCAGGGATAATCAATGGGTCTGGAAAAGAGTGATCCGTCATTCCCACCTAAATAATATGACACACGACAGACCCGAATTTTCCCACCAACTCTCCATTCACCCGCCACTGAAGCACTTTTCCTTTCCCAAGTAGCCTTCTTTATCATCCCCATATATCCTATAGGTCTAGATATGTACATATAGGAATCCCCCTATAACATACACTCAATACTAGCTTTCCCTACCAATACAAAAAAAATAGGCAAAAATGTTTGGACACATTACCATTTACCCAAATTTAATTTTTTCCGTAAGAAAAAATTATGCAACGAAGACCTCCAGAAGCTTCTTACACAGACCCGAATTTTCGGAGGATTGTTTTCAGGAGCCAATTATTAAATATTTTTAGGAGCCTTTGCAAAATGTTCAGGGAACAATGTGAGGATGAGAAATATTTGGATTTGTGGGGAGGCCTGGAATTTCCCACGGCTTGGCCCCATTGACTTGCCTGGAGCTTCTAGTTCCACTCAGGCTATGATAATATTATGGTAAGCGGATGTGGATGAGGGTTTCTTTCTCAGACTTCTTACAGCGGGCAGTATTGTTATAGGGCCAGTGCTAAGAGAAAGCTGGGAAGTTGTACATATGAGAGAGAGAGAGAGAGAGGAAAAAAAATTAAATTGATATAAGAGTTTGTCAGGGATATTTTTGGTAGAGACAAATGTTGCTGTTCTTAGAAGGGGTTCCGTTATGGGGAGAGTTTACTGTGATTTTTGAGGATGTTTTGGTGTGAAAAGAAAATTTCTTGTTGGTGGGAATGTGTGAAGTGTATTTTTGTGATGAGGAGAAAGTACTGTTTGAGGGGGTCTGGTATGAAAGGAGTGAGCTGTATGCACATCTTCCATGTGCAGTTAATGCTGAGATAAGTGGCTTTGACAGCAATTCCAAAGGCCCCATTCTCCGCTTATGGACTTTGAGCATGGGAAGTGGCCTTGCATGTGTTTTTTTCTCGGAGGGTAAAGCCTCCAAATGCACAATGGCAGTTTACATTGGTTCTTATATAGATGTCCCTCACCGTGCACTCTCAATTGCCCCAACTTGATTCTATTATCCAATTTGAGACTTTTTCTCTCTCCCAATGATTTTGTACCTTCGCACGCTCTCCCTTGAGCTGGTCGAGCTTTTATTGCGGGGAATAATAGATTTCATTTTAGACGGACTATTCCCCGTTTATGAGACATTTAGTCGTTAGATAGATTTCTATTTCAGTTAACCCTGAAATTCAAAGACGTGTCTTTGGGTTCTATGAGAGCATTAGGCTAGGAGATAAATTTGAAGGTGTTAAGGTTAGGAGGGTTTTTATTGTAAATTATGGGAGGGGTATTATTTACATGGAGATATACATACGTTTGTGTTACGCTTGGACTTCAAGTTGGGGGAAGATGAAGTAATTTGTCAGTGGAAGATAGGAAAAATCGTTGTAGAGTGTGAGTTGTGTAGGAATATTTAGTGTACTTGACGTTGCACTCGAAATTGAAATAGACTTGGAGGATATTTTAATAATGTTGTAACTTTCACTTGATTATTGAGTTGAAACTTTATTTGTAACTGACATTTTATTTGGTAATGTACTCCAGCGATTCAAATACACTCGAACTCCATATGGAACTCCAATTTCGGGCACCTTGATGCTAAACTTACACTCGTACTTGAACTTTCACAAAAATCTAGATTCACCTTTGAACTTGCACTAAGACCATTATATGTCTTCAAACTTCCATCAACACTTGAACTTACACCCACACTTTCCCCAACACTTGAACTCGTACTCAAAATTTCACCAACACTTGAACTCACACTCAAACTTTCACCAACAATTGAACTCACATTCAAACGAGCACTTGTACAGTAATTTGTCTGCAAATTTTCACCAACACTTGAACTCACACTCAAAATTTCCCCAACACTTGAACTCACACTCAAAATTTCACCAACACTTGAGCTCACACTCAAAATTTCACCAACACTTGAGCTCACACTCAAAATTTTCATCAACACTTGAACTCACACTCAAAATTTCACCAACACTTGAACTCACACTCAAAATTTCCCCAACACTTGAACTCACACTCAAAATTTCCCCAACACTTGAACTCACACTCAAAATTTCACCAACACTTCAGCTCACACTCAAAATTTCCCCAACACTTGAACTCACACTCAAAATTTCACCAACACTTGAACTCACACTCAAAATTTCACCAACACTTGAACTCACACTAAAACTTTCACCAACACTTGAACTCACATTCAAACTAGCACTTGTACAGTAAATTGTCTACGAACTTTCATCAACACCCGAACTCACACTCAAAATTTCACCAGCACTTGAACTCACACTCAAACTAGCACTTGTACAGTAATTTGTCTACGAATTTCCACCAACACCTGAACTCACACTCAAACTTTCACCAACACTTGAACTCACACTCAAACTAGCACCTATACAGTAATTTGTCTTCGAACTTTCACCGGCACCTAAACTCGTCTCATCTGACCTCTTGAACTTGAACTTGACCACTTGAACTGTCATTCGTCATTCGTGAAAACCTTGTAGTTGAAAATTGTTAGAAGATTTCTCCATTTCGGACCAAACTTGACCTCGAAGTTGCATATCACACTTCAGTTTAATACTTAAGAGTGCTAAGCCATAATTAGCATGTAACTACTGTATGATTATACACATGTTACGCAAACTAACGCTAAAAGCTAATTAATTAAAGCAGGTTTTGGAGTAAACCAAACCTACACACTCAAGCACAGACTCTGGTACCATCTACAAACATGAAGCCAAAATGGGTGAAGATTTGGTGGGAAAATAAAATAGTAAATGTATAAATGTATTTGATTGGCTCCCCGAGCGGCTTTGTGACAGAGGTGGTTTTCGGAAGGAAATTGAGTCGTTATTCGGACTTGATGGAAGGACTGAGCCCTGGAATAATTCCTCGTTTCAGACCCTGTAGTTTGTCAAGTGTGAATGGAAATGAAGGAGGCTAAAGAAGAGAAATGAGAAGTGGATGCTTTGCAACAATTCCATTTGTTTTTCCAATGTTCCCTTTTAACACTGTGTTTCGCCTTGTAAGTTCTTATAACCGCATATGCAGTACACATATATCCACATACATATACACCCCGATGTATTTCCCATACCCTGGGTTGGAACAACTTCAAAATCCCTATTTTCAGAATAAACAAAAAAATCAATGATACTAAAAACTGCTATAAATTCTATTTGTACCACTTTAAAAAAATAAATTTAGAATAATTAGATACTTTTGAAAACCCATTTTATTTTTTTAACATTTTGGAGATCCTTTGAAAAGCCTTTTCAAAACACCATTTTAATTTGCGAAACTTTTAAAAAATAATGTAGCGCAACTTTAAAAAAACATTTTTTTCAGCCATTTTTTTGAAAAACATTTGAAAACCCATTTTGAAAACATTTCAAAAACTATTCCAGGAAATAATGTTTAAAAAACCACTTTAGAAAACGCTTTTAAAGACTTTTTGAACAAGGTTTCCCAATAAAATTTATAGAAACAAGCTGTTTCCAGAAAATAATGAAACCTGCCTATCACAAACATGACCAGAAACCATGTCGTTAGCTGCAGACATCAAATTTTTGAAATAAAATTAAAATATTAAAAAATAAATCTGATTCAGAAAATCCTTTGGAAAAAAACTCTACTCCAATTTTAAAATATTTCCAATAAATTCTAAACAACTTCCAAAAATGTACAGGAACATTTCCACACACACCTTTCCCCAAAAGACCCGCTTAAGAAAAATTGACAAATTTCCCCATCCCCTTGGCCTCCCATTTTTTATGTATATCTATACACATACATACATATACTAGGCCTACCCCCATACATAAAAGATATACACATGGACATGAACTTGAGTAAGACTAATCTTGACAGGTTAATTCGGTGTGCGTGGGCTTTTGTTCGCGCCCCAAGTAATCCAACCTGACACTTGTTTCTTCCGCAGGTCTCAACTCATTTATTTTACAACTTTCGATGGATTACCGACAGCAAATCAACTCCACTCCCCGTGTCCTACACACAAACCCTCCATAGATATATATCCCAGTGTATAGTCCATACATTCAGATACAATGAGCACACATTCCTTTAAAGTCCCCCTGCCAGGTAATTACATGGAACAATAAATACCCATAGTTTTTCATCCTGTCTATAGTCAATACAGTATAGACACAAAAACTATTTCCTCCATTACAAAACCCCTCTCTCTCTCTCTTTCTCTCTCTCGCTCCACTTAATTCTATACTTTTTCTTTCCGCTCAAAAACCATATATCCCCCTACAATGCACAACGACATAGACACAGTATTATTACACACATTTGACTCAATTTCCATCCAGAAATTTCCACCTGACCGCCAACATTTGAAAACACAATTCTCCAATAACACACCCTATAAGGAAAAAAACCTCTGACTTTTGATAACTTCTGATCGCCCGAGTTTAAAAACTCTCTTCCAATCCTTTCGTTGAGCATTCAAAACGGTCTTGATTTTGGATCAAAAGCAAAATCCTACACTTCTACGGAATATTACATTCGTTTTCTTTTATTTTTGTTATTTCCCCAGAACAAGCTCAGAACGTTTTACTTCGAGTGAATTGTTTCCAGAGGTTTTTCCTTATAATACAAAATGCATTTGTATTATATAGCTGCAGCTGTAAGGACTATATAAAGTTAAGCCTGTATGACGCCCCCGTTATAAAAATATTACTTTTTAATAGAGACATTTTTTTATATCTACGTATTCCTGGATTTGACCCTTGCCTCGTGTTCTTTTAGGAAGCCTTTTTATAGTTCCCAGGAGAGGTTGTGAACCTCAGTCCCTCTGTACTTGGCCCTCTCCTTTAAAGAGGGAAAAACTCAGAGGGGGCTGTTGACTGGAGGAAACAAATTGAGGGGAACTTTAATACGAAGGTCGCATTAATTTTCAAGTCTCGTGTTCTTTCACTCATTCTTCTCTTTCTGGAGTTTTTGCTCTCTCCCCCCTTTTCTTTCTCTTCACTCTCTCTCTCGCTCTCTTTTCACTCTCCATAACCTTTTGTTTGGGATGTTTTACATTAAAATCTTTTGTCTTGAATTCTCCCAACTTTCCCCCCTTTTCACACGCAAGTGTCAAAAGTAATTGCACAATTTGGAGGGGAAAGGTGCGATTTGTTTTATCAAGTGGGCTCTTTTAAATAATGTTTTTGTTGCTTTGGCTGTATTTTTTTAAATTGTCCCGGGACACGAAAAGCCTCCAGGGAAACACCGAGGGCTGGAGTTATTTTGGGGAAGAGGGCTATATGTCAAATGTGGAGGGAGTTCTGGGGATTTTTTAATTATTATTTTTTAAAATGTAACTAAATTTTAGTGGAGAAAAAAATATTTAAAAAAAAAAATCCTTAAGAATTGAACTTGACTTTTGAGCTTGGAACTTGGGAATGGCGGAAGTGAAATGATCTCAAGCTGGGATGAAAATGTGTGGAATAGATTAGTTAACGAGCCAAGATGGTAATAATTTAAGCTAAGGAATACTGTAGTTACTTTGAAGACTGTCAATAGGGCAAATGTGAAGGGGAGGCATTATGAGAGTGGCTTTCAGGTAATTGGAAGGATTGTTTTTGGTTGAGTTGTGGTTGAAGTTGATTAGGAAAAAGGAGCTGGAGCCTGATACAGAGCGGAATTAGAGAATTGGGGGAAGGGATAGTGTTAAAAGGAAAGTTTTTCGGATGAGGAGAAAGCGTGAGGAGGAGGAGAAACCGCAGGGGATGTGGGACTCGAAGAGGAGAAATGTGAAAGGAGAGAGAAAGAGTTGCGAAAGGAAAGTTGAAAAGTCGGTTGAGAGTTGACCAAGCATGAGATTACCCTTTTAGTCTCTTAATTATCTTTCCACATGAATCTATGAATCCATGAATATTAATTAACCAACTTCTGTCCTTATTAGCATTCATTTCAAACTCAGTCCAATCTACAGTATTGACATTATGTACACACGTACAAGGAGACCTAATCCCTTCAGTCTTTTCCTTCCTTCCATAATCATAATTACTGGGACAAGGCCACTCTCCATATAATAACTCCATGCTCCTTTCTGTGGTTATTATTTTAATTCTGAAGGATATACATAGATGTAAATGTAGATGCATAAGTATCTCAGTAAGACTGAATAGAGTCATGTCAAGTGAGTATTACTTTCTTCAATGCCTCCTCTATCTTTATTAAATTACCAAATTTAGATACTCCTTTTTCTTTTCTCATTTCCTCTTTGAGCACATGCGCGGCGGCTCCGGATTCAAGGAAAAAATTTCAAAGGTCTGGACTTGAACTTGTTAAAAATGTTCAGGTTAAAATTAATGCGAAAAAAAATTTTTAAATATGAAATTTGAACTATTGAATATGGTTGAAATTTGAATACTGAACTTGAATAAATAAGAAAATTGAATCTAAACTCAACTTGACCTTCAAAATTTCAGAGAACTGAAATTGAACTCGACCTGCACTTGAATATATTGTGAAATTTTGATTGAACTCGTCTTGAACTTAACTCTAGGAAAAAATTCAATTTGAACTCGACTTGAAATTAAATATAATATGAAAAGGAATTTGATTTTAACTCATGGCTGGCATTTCATTTTGACCTGTACTTGTATTTGACAGAAACTTGAAACCTAAAGGAACTCCAAATAAGCATGGAATTGATTTTGACTTGAAATTATAGTATTTTTACGTGCACTAAATTTCATCATCACTCATTCATGTGATCTCACTTGAATTTTACTTACAATTCACTTGACCTTACTTAAAACTCACTTGACCCTTACTTAAAATTCACTTGACCTTACTTAAAATTCACTTGACCTTTACTTAAAACTCACTTGACCTTTACTTAAAACTCACTTGACCTTTGCTTAAAATTCACTTGACCTATATTTAAAACTCCATTGACCTTCGTTGACTCCTCACTTGATTATAAGCTCGTACCTCACATTTACCTTCACATCCACCTTAATTGTCTCTCATTTGCTCTTCACTCGAATTTAATTCACCTTTACTTGACCCCGATCAAGTGAAGCTACTTGAACTTACCCCTACTTTTCTCTTCAGTGCAATGTCTGAAATTAGGTATACATTATTACGTACTCAGTTCCCACACAATGACAAGTACTCACAAGACTAAGCACCGTACGTACTTTTAATCACCTCCAAGTGGTAATGCTTATGCATTTGTAAATGGCCTTAAGTAATGAAGGAAACGAACCCACAAGGATGGTCACATTAGGTTTTATGAGGGTGCTCGTCCACGCCCCCTCTACTCCTCTCAGCCTGCATAATTTCCTTGTAATTCCCTTCTTCTAAGCCATTTCACATTGGATGTGCATATATGTACATATGTAGATATATGAATACAGATGTAATCACAGCAAGATATTTTCAGCTACCTGCATCCCAGCATGAGATTGTAATTACACATATTATGTACATATTTAATTACATGGAAGAGTCCCCTGCTAGAATTTTTCTTTCTCTCATCAGAGCTGAAAATCTAGCTTGGGAATGAGTCAAGTGTGAAAACAAGTTAAATTGTACAAAGTATGCGCTTAAACTTTTCCCTTGTGCCATTAAAACAGACGGAGCGAGCAGAAGCAGGGTTCAGGAGGAATGAAATGATTCCAGATGCTTCGAATTATCATAAGGTACTGTCTGAGGACTGATGGGAGCACAAGAGTAATTACTGCAAGCAAAAACCAAATGAGCAAAACTTCCAGTTGTCTCATTATTTTTAGAATGAAATAAAATTGCATTTTACGCTTTCAGTAATTATTACAGCCCAAGGTTTCAACAAACACGTTTGTCCTCCATACTCACCCAAGGAACAAAACTTGAAAAAAATCCAATCCCTATTTTGGGTCAAATTTTCTTACCATATTTTTTAAAATTTTGTTAATTGATCCCCGGTCAAAAATTTTGGTCAAAAGGGTCAAAGAAATAAAATAAGGTTGGGATTAACCCTTGAAATTTAGAAATGCTTTCGCATATTTCGTCTCAAGTTTCCGTTCCCTTGTGACCGCTAATTTAGACCTGGGTCAATGAAGTAAATTTCAGGGAATGTGGAAAGGACTTGTCTTTAAAATAGGGGAATCACTTTAGTAATTTTTTCCTAATGTGACCTATGATTTGAGACGAGGATTATATTGGAAAATGCGGAAGAGTGTGTAAAAATTGAGAAAATGGGTCAAGGCCGTTTGGGCATCCCTAAATGGGTTTTTTAGCTTTTTGAGGGAGGAGCTCCCTTGGAAATTGTTGGCAAGGAAGGATATGATGCTGAAGCTTGAAATTGATTGGATGGAAAAAGAGAAAAGATAAACGACATGAGAGAGGGAAATATGGAGAAATAATAGGGAAAATATTACAATTGTCCCACCAACTGTCTCAAATATCAAAGGATTTGATTGCTTTAATGGTCCCAAAGGAAACAAGTCTTTCCATGGAAACCGTCCAACCAGAACCACGGAGAATGAGAAGAAAACAAACGCGGGATTTGAATTGAATTTGGTATTTGTACAACGATACAAGGCCTTGCATTTCTCCCGGAAAATCTTCCTTCCCCCCCCCCTCTCCTCAAATTTGCAATACATATAATTCAAGTCAGTATCTTTCTGCAGTCATCACCAAAGCTTCGGTCGGGTTGAGTAATTCAAAGGACTTTTGCCAAGCATTTTGAGTCCTACTTGAATTTTAAAGAAGAAATATATCTTGGGTCTGATTGCATTTGGTCGACAAATGCGTCTAGCAAATTTTGGAAAGTAGAGTAAATTTCAGCAAAACTGAACTTGACTTAATTTGTGCGTAGTGGAAATTGCTCTAACTTTGGCATGAATTGCAGCAGAGTGAAAAATTGAATTATATTGACCCAAATTCCGGCTTAAATGAAAATCGATTTGATTTTGAGAGTGGTGGAAAATTGAACTAAAATTGTCTCGAATTTAAGCGTACTTGAACTTTGATCTCAATTGACCTGATTTTGAAGCACAGTGGACTCTTGATCTGAAATTGGTCTAAATTGTCTACAATTTTAGCGTATTGAAAAATTGACCTGAATTTTTGAGCGTGTTGAAAAAAACAATCTTCATTCTTGGGCGTATTGAAAAATTGGCCTAAAATTGGGTGTATTGAAAAATTGATTTGAAATTGAGTACATTGAAAAAAATTGACCTAAAATTGAGTTATTGAAAAATTGATCTGAAATTGAGTACATTGAAAAAAATTGACCTAAAATTGAGTGTTTTGAAAATTTGAGTGAATTGAAAAATTGACCTGAAATTGAGTACATTGAAAAAAATTGACCTAAAATTGAGTGTATTGAAAAATTGAGTGAATTGAAAAATTGACCTGAAATTGAATGGATTGAAAATTTGACCTGAAATTGAGTGGATTGAAAAATTGAGTGAATTGAAAAATTGACCTGAAATTGAATGGATTGAAAATTTGACCTGAAATTGAGTGGATTGAAAAATTGACCGGAATTTTTGAGCGTGTTGAAAAATTGACCTCAATAAGAGAGCATTGAAGAATTGACCTCATTTCGAGCACAGATGAAGATTGATCTAACATTGGCCTGATTTTGATCCCAGATGAAGATTGATCTGAAACTGGTCTAAAATTAACCTGAGCTTGACCTTGGCAGCCAGATTAGCCCAAACTGGACAGTAACGTGAACTGAACTTTACCTTGACTCAGGCATGACCCAAACCTGACCCTTATATTGGGTAAAAATTTACTTAAATCCACAAAGCTCTTAACTGGACCAAAACTTGACCCTATCTCTAGATCAAAGTTTGTCTGTATCTAATTCTTAGCTTCTCCAAGCTAGCCCTATTTTTCTATATTATCCGAGCTCCTTGACACCTGCACTCACTTGACCCAACTTGACCTCAACTACTATAGTCCCGGCTTGACCCAAAGTTGAATCTTTCCGGATCTCTATCCCTGCATTTCCCCTGAGCCTAAGACAACAGAATGACTGTGACTTGGCCCGGTCCAAGTGAAAGTTATTCAGTGGGTCGTGAAATATATTTTTATATCCCATTTATTTTCCCTTGACAAGCATTGGCTTTGTCAAAAATCAAATTATACATGAGATGGAAAAGAAGACAGGAAAAACCAGGACTGTGAGTGAGACATAAACAGCCTCAAAGTCTATCTCGGGCCTTTTGTCGCAGTTTGAATCTAGAATGCGGGATAATAAATAATGGGATGGTGTGTGCATATTTCAGTGTGTACACAAAGGCTCTACTTTTTTCAGTTTTTTTTACCCATCCTCACAATCCCATGCACTTGAGTTACTCTCGGCATCCACTAATGCTCCAAATCCGTTCCCAATCATAAATCCTCACACAGATCTAATAAAACTCAAAAATATTCTCTTTTTTATTTCTCTCTCTCTCTCTCTCTCACTATTTACTCCCGTCTGGAAATTCAACGACTTCAAGCGGGATCAAATGATTTCCTTTGTTTTCCCAGCTTTAAGACATTAAGAAACACAATCCGCCCTTATTCTCCGAAATCATTTCCCCCTTGTCAAAATAATTTCATTCCTTTCTGTAACTGGAGACAGTCGTGGAATTTAATTAGGAAACGCCCTCAGGTCATTTGATTTCAAGGCTGCAATAATTTTGCTAAACTTCCACGCCACTTGTAATATTACTCCTCTGGCGTGTGCTAGTGTTTTCTAAATTCATTCCTAAAAATGCTGTGAATTTGTACCAAAATAGCGCTAAAATATTTTTTAAAATACTTGTGGCAATAACTGTCAGCTTCCTTATAAATTATGGGCTTTGCTTTGGATATTTGATCCCCATGACTTGAATCATTGACCTTGCCCAATGAATTCAAAAGTTAGAATTCCTATGTTTAGTCTTAACAATGTTTTAGATATCGATTGTAGGCGTTGACAATAAATTCGTAGAAGGATTATTGTACATGTAATGCGCTTAGTTTCTCAAGTGGCAATCAATTTTGAATGGAAATAAAACTCCCGTAAATATGCAGCGTTGACATTATTTTCTTAAGAAGATGAATACCTACAGATAGTTACGCTCCGAGAGAGAAAAGAAAATAAATTTGTAGGAAGTGGCTCTTGAAATGTGATTGAATCAACTGAACAATCCTTCCACGCAACTTTTTGTCTGTCCCCACCGCAATTTATATTTTCTGAATGTCAGTAGAAGGAAGGCTGAGAGTTAGTGCTCGTTAAAGAGGGCGGACGAGATGCTAATTCAGCTGTACTAATTTTATCTGAGTAATTAATCAAGCTTTAGTAAAAATAACTCGGTAATTCTCTTGGGCTGTTGTTGGCAACAAAGACAGATGCTCTCTGTATCTGATCAAGATATAGTTACACAGTTGGAGGATATAGAGAGCACATATGTAATGCTAGGGTAGGCTGGTGGCTCTAGGAAATTATCTTCTGAAAAGTTTAAGCCTTGGAATGTTCTTTGGCCCAAGACTTTGTAACGTTAGCTAATTTTAGAAGATTTACTTTAATATAAAAAAATGCTCAGGAAAAGAAAAACACTTCGGGCATTAGCATGACACGGGTTGTAAATTCAGATGCAAATTCAGATTCAAATTCAGATGCAAAATCAGCGACAAATTCATTCAAAAATTCAGTTGCAATTCAGTTGCAAATTTAGCTGAAAATTAAGATGCAAATTTAGCTGAAAATTAAGATGCACATTTAGCTGAAAATTAAGATGCAAATTCAATTACAAATTTAGTAGCAAATTCAGTTGCAAATAATTTACCCGCAAATTCAGTTGCAAATAATTTACCCGCAAATTCAGTTGCAAATAATTTACCCGCAAATTCAGTTGCAAATAATTTAACCGCAAATTCAGTTGCAAATAATTTACCCGCAAATTCAGCTGCAAATAATTTACCCGCAAATTCAGTTGCAAATTCAGCTACAAATTCAGTTTTAAATAATTTACCCGTAAAATCAGTTGCAAATAATTCACCCGCAAAATCAGTTGCAAATAATTCACTCGTAAAATCAGTTACAAATAGTTCACCTGCAAATTTCGTTGCAAATTCAGTTCCAAATTCAGCGGCAAAGAATTCAACTGCAAATTTCGTTGCAAATTCAGTTTTAAATTCAACGGCAAATAATTCACCCGCAAATTCCGTTGCAAATACAGTCGCAAATTCCGTTGCAAATTCATTCGCAAATTCAGTTGTAAATTCAGCCGCAAATTCAGTTGCAAATTCAGCAGCTAATTCAGTAGAAAATTCAGTAGCAGATTCAGTTGCAAATTCAGCGACAAATTCAGCCGGAAATTCAGTCAGAAATAATTCATTCGCAAATTGAATTCCAAATTAACCGGCACATGCAGTTGCAAATTGGGGGAGTTGAAGATTATTCAACCGCAAATTCAGTTGCAAATAATTCAACCGCAAATTCAGTTACAAATAATTCGAAAGCAAATTCAGTTGCAAATAGTTCACCCGCAACTTTAGCTGAAAATTTATCTGCAAATTCAGTTGCAAATAGTTCACCCGCAACTTTAGCTGAAAATTTATCTGCAAATTCAGTTGCAAATTCAGTCAGAAATTGAGCCAGAAATAATTCATCAGCCAATTGAATTGTAAATTCGGCGACAAATTCAGTAGAAGATTCAGTCGGTAATTCAGTTTTAAATGCAGTTTGTAAAATCAGCTGCAAATTTAATTGCAGTTTTAGTTGTAAATTAAGCTTCTAAAATTAATGCCTTACCCCAATTAAAAATTGAATTTTAGAAAATGCCCGCTAAAATGTCCTGCAAACTGGGGGAAGAAACTGCTTAAGTTTCCCACTTGTACCAGTTGCAATGATACGGAAAATTGTATGGACCTCTGTACACTATACCTACACGGAAATAATGCACAGCTGGTGTCATTATTAAGAGGAGGGAATTTGTCCAGATATATATACATACATGCATGTGAATATATTAGTGCCATTGTATACACTACATGATTTACATTTAATATAGCTCGTTATTTATTCGTTTGTGTATAAGAACAAATTCCTCCAGCAGGGTATTTGCTAGTTAAAAAGTTTTCTTATTTAAAAAATACGAGGAAATAATTGAATTATCGAAGGATACAATTTAATTAGAGTGCATTGTATGTATATGACGACGCTTCCCTATGTTTACATCTTTATTTTTATTAGAAGTTTCAGCCAATGTTATAATAAGTTCCTTGCCCTTTGCTTTGCTCATGGAAACCAAGGAACATCTCTTGGAGACCGTTCCAGGGCTGATGAAAACAGAAGGAAAAAAGAATGAACTAGTATTGATTAAATGTAAACACAAAATCTTACTTAACTACACGTCTCTACAGGTTTTTGTAAGGATGCCACGTTTGGCCCATATAGTGTAAATGTCAAAATTGAAATACTTTTTGGAAGGGAAATGTGCTGTAAATAAATGCCTTGCGGTGCAGAAAGGATTATCAACAAAATTGCTAAGAAGCAGAGTGACTCAGTTTTAGCACTTTTTCGTCATAAAAATTCTGCAAATATAACTTTCCATCCTGAAAATCTTGCGTAAATGCTCATTCTTATTTCTTTAAAATTTTTGTTACTTAAAAAAATTCTTAATTAGTTTCAACAAAAAATTTTACGAAGTCTAAATATTTCCCCTTACAATTTATTCGCAATTCCCTCGCAATTCGCCTTTTATACGTTACAGGTCACAGCTCCATTTTCCTCTTCCCTACATCATTGTGAGATGTATTTTGGACTTTTATGGCAAATATGGAAATAAAATCGTTGGCATTAGTTTCGTAACAAAATTATTCAAAAATTAGTTTTGAGACATATAGATATTTGAACAAATTTGCAGGTGGTAAATTCCATTATTTTTCCTGTCATTTCTTAACATCCTATGAGATTTGCTTTCAACAATTGCTCAGCCTTCACATTTTTGCTCCTCAGCCAAAATTAACTAGACCATATAAACCTTCCTTAATGTCTGTAAACCAATCCTGGGCTCTGCCCATAAATTCGTTATAAAGTCCATAGATACAGAGAATGTAAGTTCCGGTTGTTGGCTCTCTGAAAAAGGAAATGATCAAGTGGAATTCCAGGAATTTTCATCAAGCGTTATTGAATTACCCCACAACCCCAGTATTTACTTCCCCATCAATCCTTAGTGTACAGTCCATGGACGGGACGTACATTTACCTTTTATCGGGAGACCCCAATCACAATCTATAGAATCTAATAACATGGACAAGGAATAAGGCAGAGCGTATACTGAGCCACTATATGGAGTGTTGTATAAACGCTGAGAAAAATGTCTCAACTTGCCCCAAAAATCAAAAGCCTCCTTCACAGTGCGCACTCTCTCCATGAGATTAGTACTAAAAGAAGCAAAATTTTACTCTAACAGTGTCAACATAAGCAGCTCTTACCAGGAGAGGAAATGACATTGCGCAAAAAGCGAATTTGCTCAAATATTTCTGCCCTATTAAAGAAAATAATCTGAGGAATCTCATATCCCGAGCAACCCATTTACAGCAAACCCTTATCCCAAAGAATTTTCTCCATTGGGGCAAATTTATTTATACAAAATTCCTTGATCTTACCATAATTTTATTTTTTCTCTGTAACGTAATGCGTACAATGAAATTATACAAAATCATGGGGGACTATCACTATTACAAATTCTGTAGATATACAGCTATTATAAAAACAGTATTCTGCCTATGCTTCAACTCATTGTCGGAACAAGGGAGTAATTTCCCTCAAAATATATTTCCCTACATCATAGAGCAAATAATTAAATGAATAGACACTCGCTCCAGTCAGAATCCCACCCACTTCCAGTATTTCTTGGGAGAGCAACTCAAATGATTCATCTCCTAAGATAAGCTATCAAATTAGTGATACAAAACAGGGTTCCTGATTGGAAACAAAACCCTCCCTGGAAATCCAGCCTATGCGGAGTATCTTAATGAGCTTCTGTGGTACATTTTAATAGGCGTCATTATTGGAGATTACATATTAGTGCTATTCCCATATCTTGGAGATGAGATAGTGAAGATCAAGTGTTGCAATCTGGAGGGCAGGGTCTATATAGGAACTTCCACATGAATAATATTATCTCCTATAGGACAAGAAGCACAACAGCTACAGACATACATAGCCTTTGGAAATGTGATCCGCCGCGTGGTTTATTGGAACTGCTATTGATGTGGGGAAACTTGGGATGAGATAAATCCCAGAAGGTAACATGGGCGAGGGAACATTCCATCAAGATGGTCGGGTGGGGGAAGCCCGGGAAGAATTATTATGAAAAATGCTTTCATCCAAGTCCTACGCTCAGATTGAGCTCAGGGTAGGTCTACAGTGCACCGGCTCCGTAGAAGAGGCTTCCGGGAAGGGCCAAAATTTGCCTTTAAATTCCAAGCGGTTAGGTATCCGGAAAAATTAACATTGTGGTTAGAGGGGAATGTGACGGAATCTAATTGGTCCTTTGGAGAAAATCCTCCTATCACAGGGGATTCCTGTAGGAAGGGTTCACTGTAATTATACAGGTGCTTCTTGCATGAATCTATATATAAATGTATCCACAGGTACATATTTCTATATCCTCCAGATGTCTATTGGTAGCGTGGGACAAGACTCGTGTTTTCAAAACTCAGGACGTGCAGCACGTATCTATAGGCGACGTAGGACGTACATAGCACAGCATATCCTTCAAAATTTTGCAAGGTATCAGAACACGTTCACTCCCAGACTGACAACTGTTTTCCAAAATCGTCATAAATTCCTAACATTGTCAGTATTTATTTTAAAATATCCTTCCAAATTTTGCTTAAATTTACCTTGATATTTTCAGACCGCTTTGTAAATTTTTTCCCGCTGTGCAAGATTTATTGGTCTGGACGAATGTGTCAAATTTTGAGAAAATCTCGGAAAAAATTTATATAACACTGGGTTTTCCAATTTTTCTACGGCCTTTTAAATACGGACCTTGGGGGAGTGCAAGGTCCTATGGCACCCAGAACATCATAACATAGTTGCTATAAATACTGGTTGGGCTTCAGAGAGAGAGAGAGAGAGAGAGAGAGAGAGAGAGAGAGAGAGAGAGAGAGAGAGAGAGAGAGAGAGAGAGAGATGAGATGAGAGAGAGAGAGAGGGAGAGAGAGAAAGAGAGCGAGAATATCAACGGAACGTAAATCTAAGCAAAGCGGCTTATTTATTACAGAAGAGCGATAGACACATGAAAGATAGAGATAAACCCGAGATTGAACCACGAACAAACGGTGGCTTGAGTCTGAATCGACACAAATCCACAGATTCCCTTTGGTCTTACCATAAATACAAATCTATCGAGGGAAAAATCTTTTTTCCCTTTTGCACAATTCCCTCCGAATCAAAAGATGATTAAATTTGTATTGACGCTAAGGAGCGTGGTAGTTGATCCTCCTACAGGAGTATCATCCCAGACTCCAAAAATTCTTCAAGAGTTTTGATAGATGGCTGGATACCTTCACAATGTAGTAAATACAGTGGATTCTTTATGTACTGACAGTTCCTCGTCGGAAAGTAATCTTTTAAAATCCCTTACTTTTAAACCCCCAAAAATTAGAAATGTTTTGACCATATATATTTTCCCCTAAATTTTCTTTACTAGTCAAGGGTAGCTCCAGTAACAGCCGAGATCTGTATTTTATTTATAAGGAAAAATTGACAGTTTAAAGGAAGACATTTCTGGATCAAGTTTCCCATCGATGTGGGTATTTTCTTTTTTCAAGGGATGTCTTTCTCAGAGGTTGGAAGGGCATGGTTTATGGGGGCGTGTCCAATTTGACAGGAATCTCTTTTCAATGGCTGAGCTACAGATAGCCTTTGATTTAAGGATGAATTTCCTGAGGACTCAAAGGATACCTTGTACAATGGCGCCATTTAGAAGAGCTTAGGTCTAACTCCTCATGTCTGTCATGGATACAGGAAGGGCTTGCTATGGAGGCTGGCTGGCTATACATATGTAATTACATACATATGTACGTGGAGAAAAATACATGCTTTTAATGGTTTCAATTGCTACATCCTATATGCTCCTATTCAGGAAAAAATTTAAAGGATAGAATAATTATTTCCAGTATTTTTTTTATTCCGGATAAAAATTTACTCCAAAGAGGAAACAATCCCGTAAAATCTCATTAGGAGGGATTGTAATTAAGGGACTGTCAAGATTTCCATCCCTTTCAAAAATAATTATTATAAGCACTCTTTTAAGCTCTATGCATGCTAATGGATGACAGGATGGAGAGAATTCTCCCTTATAATAAAAACTTCAAAAGATAAAATTTCTTATGAACAAATACCTGGGAACTTTATTTCACTGTACTATCCGTTATGTCGTGCTTTCCCGACACATATGTAATTACATACATACAAATACATAGATTTGGTCCAGTAATATCACCAGCTAAGAGACAAACACTCCAGAGACAACTGCCCTGGTTGGAGTTAAGTATTTGTTTCATTTTCTTCAAGAGGCAAACTCTGACTGGCAATATGAAAAAATTGAATTTCTTGAAATATTAACCCTCAATAAAAATTTCCAAGAATTGAGGCTCCTCTTTTCTAAGATTCGTATACATATTTACAGAAGAGTCTATTTGCTCCTTAGCTGATTGTAAGAGTACAGACGGAGGCAGGGAGGGAACACTCCCATCCTTCTATTTGACAGGATGAGGCGGAAAAGGAGGAGAAAGAAACCTTTGGATTGAAATTGGAAAAGATGGAAAATTGAAGCTTAATCCATATCAGGTCAACATACTATAATAATTTAATATCCTTCCTGATCCATCCCCCCTTCCCTTTGTGCTCTTCAAAGGAACTCTTGACAAGAGTTGGATCCTTATATAGAGAGCCATAGAAGCTGAGCTCCCAGGTAGTAATGCATACAGTACTTACCTATGGGCTTATATACATACATACTAGTGCAGGCCATCCTAGAACCAGCATCTAAAGATCCCCGAGAAGACAGAACAGAGCGAAACCAAACAAAGATGAGATAAAAGGGAAGCTTATGTACGGCGCTAGATTCTATAAATAATGGTTGATCCATAAACGTAAATGAAAGCGGAAAATGGATGAGAGCGGGAACGTAAATATTTTCAGCCTCACATTTTATATAAAGCAACTCCAGCTCCAGGCTTGTGGAGCTAGTATACTAGTAGTGTTAAATGCCATCGGTCCTGGGATCTTATATTTAATTATTATTACTATTATTATTATTATTATCTCCTGTCAGCTTTACTCCGACTTTCGTACGGCTTTCCTAATACAGACACTCTCCACATATAAATTGTCAAATGTTATAAATACTCGTACCAGGAGGAATATAGGGAAGGTGTGTCGAGTCGCTTCACTCCTTATAGGAAATGATGCGTCTCACTTTGCCCCCCTTGGGTATTTCCTCCTTCCTATCGTCCTCCCTAAATACTGACCTTCCCACAGTGTATATTACTATTGAAAATAATAATTTATTAGTAAAAAGTGACAAATGAATGAAATTGTCAATATTGCAAAATTATTATTTTATGAAATGTCAAATTGGCAAATGTAACACTATGAGTATTGGATTAATATTACAAGTGCTGCGGAGCCTGCTGACTTTGACTGATCCCATCATTCCAGGTTAAGCTTCCGTCGAGTAAAGACGTACATACATGGTTCTCTTACATATTAAAATAATTTTTGCAAAAATCGGCTTATACGTAAAAAGTGCTATGGCTATAGCTCTTACTGACAATTAGCATATACAGTAGAAACAGACGCTGTGCAATATCAGGATTTAGAGGATTTGATGTCGGAGAAGGTTTTGGGTATTTGGTACGGAGGGGTAGGTGAGAGAGTGAAGAATTTGAATGGAATCGATTTTAATCTCTCATCTTGTTTCCTGCAGAGAAAGGAGCGGGGTTTTAACATGAATAGATTATTCAAAGTCAAGTTGGTTCTGTCCTCATCAATTCATCATTGGCGGGAAGCCAAACAACTGTCCTACGCTTTAATCTTTCCTCCATATCTCACTCTCTCTCTCTCTCTCTCCCTCTTTTCTCCCTTTCCTCTCCTCTTATCTCCACAAATTGCAATTTAGTCAAGGAATGCGTTCCCGGGTTCAATTTTACACCCAGATTTTCAATAGGCAATCCATTATACGTTCAAGACTCCGTCCCCTCCTTCCCCCTCACTCTTTACTTTATAGCTCTCGCATTCCATATTGTCCTCACAAAATATATCGAGAGTCTCTCATATTCCCTTCATCCACATAAATATCCCCTCTTCTACTTTTTTTTTTTTTTTGTCATGGAGACATTTCATACTAATGCAATTAGTTCCACTCAAGACATACTCCTCCTCTGTAGTTTAGTCTAGCCCGAGCCTCACCCACAGTCTCCCTCTCTTCGGGTAATTCCTTCGTTGCTCTTGGAGCTATTTACGAATTGTCTCTCCGGAGGATGTGTCAAGCCGCGTGGCTTGTATTAATATTTTAAAGTTATGTAAATGCATTAAATGGCATATGTGAAAAATGTGGGATATACCTTGTGAAGGCTGGGTGTTTATAAATGCAAATGGGAATTTGTGGACGAGCTTATTTCGAAAACATCAATAAATAAAGGGATCCCATCCCTTTGGACTTCATTTACTATTTTCCAGGAGAAACAAAATATCTGGGATTCTCTGAAATTTTTGTGGAGTTCAAGATACAGAGCTATAGAGATAGATATCTGTACGTTGGAAGTTGTATAATACTCTTGTGGCGGAGTAAATCTATCTGTTCCAGAAGGGAAGCAACACTTGGTTGTTTTTCCTTCCGGCATGTGCCTCCAAAATTGTTACTGTTGAAGACAAGTTTTCACTTCCAGACCCCACTTTATGACCCACCTGACCTTTCAGCTCCAGATGGGCTGACCGGGCAGATGGTTTAAATGTATGAATGCGGTGTCATAAGTATTTAAACTCCTGGACTTTCTGTTCGTAAATGTTAATCTTAGATAGCCCCAAAACGTTCCCCCTGCCAAGGGGGATTGTCCCAATTATAAGTAATTATAATTATTCTATCAAATATTAAATGAAAATTTTCTAGTAGATTCTGTGTGGATTCTGCCGTGCAAATTCAAAAACGTCAATTTTCTCTGACAATACAAAAGTATCACGAAATTATTATTTGTTGTTAATTTTTTTTATTCTATGCTTTTCGAAGGGATTATGCTAAAATTAGGGCTTTAAGGTACTACACATATGTATGCACATGTATGTACTCGTATGGGAACTTGAGGCTCACATTTAATGTTCTAATTCAAAGTTGTTCGCATGATTTGTAAAAATTTGTTTCATTTAGCTAGCTCAAGATTTGGGGTGGTCGCAGGGGTCAAATACGACAAGTAAATTTGCTAAATTTTGAAAACAAGTTTGTTTCTGAGCCAATCAAAATGTCTGCAAAAAAAGTGTCAAAATTTATTTTGAAAACATCTTGTTATTAAAAAACATTTGATTATGAAATGCGTTAAAGCCCCCCCCCTTAAGGTTTGTGTAAGTGATCTTTGTGGCCATATATGTTGTCGAGGGTTAATAAAGAAATTTTTGAGCAAATCTTTAAAATTTAGTGGGTATATTGAGGGAAACGTAAATTTGGTAAGATTTCCCATTTCTGGGATATATTCGGGATGAGGGAAACTTGTGCGGTACCCTGCACATGATTTAATTCCTGATGAGTTGCGAACTAATTAAGGCTTAATTTCCCGCAGGACTGTAAAGTCTTAATTTTACTAATTCATTGCCCCATAATCGCATACATCTGTCTGGGTGGAGAAGCACAAGGGAATGCCACAAGTGCTGGAACCAATAAAAAGGGTGTCTGCAAAAGCTTTTAAGAATTCTGAAAAAATTCCTGTAAACTTGAAAAATTATCTACACCACTTCACATAGACGAAAAGACTGGAAATTTATTGTACAAGCTGAAGACAAATTAAATGAATAAAAGTATGAAGTAAAATTAGACGGGAGTTTGATGCATTTTAAGAAGTAAAATTTTGGAAGAAAAATTGAATGCCTGCAAAACTTTTGAGAAGAGTTGATTGTCTGGTTTTTAAGAATGAGAGATTTTAAGTGGAATTGAATATCTTGAAAATTGTGTACAAATAATTAAATGTTAAATAAAAATGTTTTTACAAGTGACAATGATAGACATTTTCCTTGCTATGTATTTAAACCCAGGTCAATTGTATCATAATGCGTTGATAAGGTTCTGCATTGTTTTATAATCCTCTTGCAGAGACATGACTACTTTTGCTTCTTAAAGACTGTGACAATAATCTCGCAAAATTTGTAGCTCAAGTTATTCATCAGGTTTCGTTTTAGCAGGGATTTATTCAAGGAGGCTTTGTTCATTAGTATAATGGGATTGCATCATTTTGGGCCTCAGCATTGGAGGAAAAATCTTTCCAAAAAGAAATTGCTTGCGGATTCAGGTTTACTCGTAAAATATTTGTGGAAAAATTGCATTTTCCCTAGTGTCCCTTTGGTAGTGGAAACGTGAGAAATCTCACTTTGAGGAAGTTAATCTCTTGTAAATGAAGTGGGTGACACTGTGGCAGCCTTGCATGTTATTAAATGTGCATGTACACATTGCATGTTATTTTTAGATTAAACTGTCACATGAGAACATGATGCGGTTGAGGAAAGTCGTTTATTATGGAGCATGCAGTATGCACCTTTGTAACTTTACACACCCTTCCCAAATAATACGTCAAGTTTATTTTCTTTCTTTCTCATCTCTCTGAGAATACAAACTATACATTTGTGTTTACATTATAAATATAACCATGGATTTACACATGTGAAACTATACGTATAGTTAAATGATATTTATAGTGATGTACATGCAATCAACCATTCTATATACTAAGTTCTATAAAAGATATAGAGTACTTGTTTTTTGTGCTTATACATCTATATTTACATTTCCACTACTATAACTACATGTGTATGTCGGCTAAGAGACAAAACTGAGCAATTTTTCAATCTCAAGGGGAAATTTCTAAGAAGTTAAAAAAGCCACTCATGTATTTTTTAGTACACACAAATTAGCATTTTTGAATCTGAGTAATTTCCCGATGTAGTCATAATTTGCTAATTGCAAGGAACTATATGAATAGGAGGTTCTAAATAAAGGGGCACAATTTTAGTTGCACAATTTTAAGGGTAGAATTTTAGTTGCAAAATTTTAAGGACAGAATTTTAGTTGCAAAATTTTAAGGGTAGAATTCTAATCGCAAAATTTTAAGGGCTGAATTCAACGAGCAGAATATTAAGTGTAAACTAATTTTAAGGGCATAATGTTAAGTTCCAAATTTAAAAAAATGTATTTTCACTAAAATTGTTATTGTTTCTTCTAGAACAAAAAAAAACTTCTGCTGCTGACTGTTAGCATCTATTCGGATGCTTTTTAATAAATTTCAAACTCAACCAACCAACGGTTTTCCTTCTTAAAAAACACTTCAATTTTGTATCTCAGCTAACATGTTGTGCAAAAAGGCGAGAAATAGTTCCTTGTTCATTAAAAAGCTGGATAGTAGAAAACTTTTAAAAAATGAATTAAAAAAATAAGTGAGTTTTGCTAACAGTAGGATAGGATTAATGCAATAGAATAGTTTTGGTTAATAAAGTAACAGTTGAAAAAAAGCAGCCCAGTGACACTTTGAAATTGACCTCTTTAGCTCTCATTCGCCTGAAGGAATTATCAAAGATGATCCTGTAAGTTCCGGGATGCTGGCAATTGTCGGATCCCTCCTGAGGTCTAAGTTTGGCTTCCACGCGGGCATACTTGACTAATACCTCATTTTCACAGCTGAGCGAGAAGCCAATGTCGTGGTTGGAGGTGAGGAAGGACCAGCTGCATAAAAGTGACAACCTCATTACTTCAAGTATTTAAATTAAATTTGTCAAATAGCGGAGTAAATGTCAAACAAGTCATTTCCAATGAAATGTTTTTAATGCTCTGTGTGTATATAATTACATACCCAGACACACTCACACACGCACACAGACCCTCAACAAATTCCCCTCTTCATTCATACACAGAACAATTTAGTAAGTCACCTATAATCCACGAGATAAAATTATCTGTGGGGTCCTGTACAAATACAAGGCTAACACATGTTCATTCATGTCATTTAAGTTGTCATATGTAAATCATCAGGAAAGAATTTCCTGAACCTGAGGAGTGTCTCGCAGTTGTTCGCTTCTAAATTCTCGATATGCTTCCCACCTGGAGCCATCATTACTTTCTTGAAGTTGTCAAGAGGAGCCAGTCTTCCAAAGCCTGTCAATGGACATACATATGCACACACTTGTGATTTAATGAAATTAAAAAAATTATATGAGAGAAGTTATGTACATCCGAAAAAATTCCAAGAATCTCTATTTCCAGGAAATTTTCCCAAGAAGAAAAAAAAACGAGAAAAAAATCAAGCAAAAAAACTTTACGTTCAGAACTGAGGCGTAATTTTTCCCTCCTAACTTTGCCGGAAGAATTTCTTCTGGAATCAACTTCTGAATTTTTGAACTGTACTTGGACACGTTTGAGTCGAAAATCTCCACTTTCCCGAAAGTATGTTGAGAGAGGAGGGGTCGGATGACGGTGAAGAGGAGTGTGAAAATTCTTGAGGGTGAAGAGCAAGTAATTGCAGCAATTAGGAAAAAATGTTGAAATTATCCGATAAGAATCGGGCGCTTTTTATTACAGTTCTGTGAAATTATAAATTAATTCCCTTGGCATTCCCGTAGGAAGGAAATGTGATACATTTTAAAATAGCGCATCAAATTATAATTTTAAAAGTTGTCTTAGAACTATATTTTTGCCTCACTCACCGTTAACAACTTGTCACTTTTTTAATGTTTATGGATGGTTCATTTCAAATATCTACAGCAGACGTAAAGTCTCTAATGTGATTTCTATTGCTGTTTATGGACGCACGATTAATTAATATAAATAACAAAGTGCCTGAAAAAAATTAACATTTTTGGCTATTCCCTCAAACTTCGAATTTGAATATCTTACTTCCAAGAGATGTGAAAAATCTCATGGATATCCTTCCATGACCAGGATTAGTACGAACTGAGAGACTGGGACGCCATCTTTCCTCAGCATTCCTCTCATATTGTCAATAGTGGCTAAAAAATGTTTCTCTAAATATTTCATATAATCTTCCTTGAGACCCATCTCATAGCATTTCTTGATGTCCCATTTCCCATAACCTAGTACTGCAACTGTTGGAGCATCAACAAAAATTTCAAAGATTTATTAATATTTATAAAATTTATTATTTATTTTAAGGCGACATTCCAGAATGGATTCAAAGACTCTTCAGACGAAAAATAGTTGAAGAGACTAATTTTTCCTGAGGCATAATTACATATATGTCATCATTTATTCCTTCAAATTTGGACGCAAGAACTTCTTCCCGTGTATTACAAGTATTTTTAAGTGACAGAGAGTTGATCTAACAGTTATTTCAATAGGCTTTACATTTCATTCCTTATTTGTGTAAATCCTGATTATTGATTGAAAAGCTATAATTTTTCCTGAGTGGATCTCAAAATGTGGATAGACACTTCAACTACTGTCAGTTAAAAGTATTTGAGTAAATTAAAATACTCTTATTCTTAAAAATGACTCACTTGGACAGTTATCCACGTCAAAGCCGATAATTTCCACAGGGATTTTTTTTGAGAAGTCTTCAGGAGGCTCCCCTGTCCGAAGCTCGAAAAAATCCGTTTCCTCTATATACTGGGCGTGCTAAATTTTAGAATATAAATCAAAATTTAATTGTCAGAGAGGTAATAATAAAAAATAGAAAATTTCACTTTATAATCCTCCAGCCCCACATTTGCTTTACCTTCCTTAACAAGTCCTTTGCTTTTGTAACGTATCCTTCCCGAGCTGTAAATTTAAAAAAGATTTTTTAAAATGAGCTTAACGCCAGATAACTAATTTTTCGACCTGATTAATCCAGCCTTACAATCAGATATGGTTTAATCAATGATCGCAACCTCTGAGCCAACGAACGTAAAACATATCCGAAGTATCTTCAAACTCCAAATCCAACGTTTGTGAGCGGCGCTAAAATAATTAATGGGAGAAATTAATTTCAAAACTGATTATCCAGTTAATTACAACAATATTTTAAAAAAATACCAACCTTGTCAATCAAAATGTGTTCTTCGGCATTGGGCGCAGACATTTTCAAAGATTTCGGAAAAATTCACAAAGAATCCCGAGAAAAATACAGAAAAAAAGGATTCAGAAATTACTTAAAATTATTCATCTTTTTAAAATACTATTTTTAAAATGCTCAGGAAGCTAATGGCCCTAAGTGAGGCTGACTTCCTTACTGGACACCGAATGAGTCCTTGTCCCAGTTGTCTGAACTCAACTAGTCATCGGAAGGCTGAAGAGTGAGTGTCTTTTAATAAGCATTGTTGGCATCACGTAGCCTTCAATAAATAGAGTTCAAGTACGTCCATGGCCATATATGTAATTATGTGCGTGTAGGCATGAGGGATATTTTGATTTGAAAAACCAATTAGTTATTAGTATTCTCTAAATTTGTCTTAGTTGCATTTTTCGTATATTGTACCCTCACGTGCAGGGCAAAAACTTGCTTACCACAATAACAAAAAATTGTTCGAAAAAAGTGTGAATTGAGCTGAGCTTCTTGACCTTTGTAAGAAAACATGTGGAATTGGTACGTGTCAACTTCCTCAGCGCCTAAAATCTATCTATAATTATGAAATACAGATTAACTTTATTGGAAATTTGTAAAAACAAAATAATCAAAAATCCCAAGAGTCAATTGAGGAAGTTTATGCAATATGTGCTAAGTAATGTTAGCAGTAGGATCCAAATGAAACTTTTTTAAATAATTACTAAATGAGACATTTGGTAAAACATCTTAAATCTCCCTTCCTCATGTCCAACGAAAATTTTGGATTGAGTTACTCTTTTGGAAATTATAAGGGGAGTAGAAATTCAGTCAGAAAATAATAATTGGCACATCTTTAATTTTGTCCATTTCTAACGTTACCCCGACACGTTGTCCTATTACTCTCAATTTTAAACCCCAGGTATGGAATCACTTATTATAGGAAGGCTGATAACATTACTGTGTATTTTTTTAAATCAGGGTATAATTTCATGCCTAAGAGGATATTTCAAAGTACGAACATGATGGATGGAAACGGGATTTCCAAACTTCCGTGTGTAGGATCAGACGGATGAATTTATAACAGCACGATAAATGCATATATGAAATTGTACGCAGGTACTTTACTAGCATTAAGCAGGTGATTTGCATAAGCCAATTAATTTAATAGTGCAAGTAGAGTTTATTTTAAAGTACAGAGCAATAATAATTATTAGAAATCTTGTTTTTATCAGTAAAATAAGATGTGATACAATTACGGACACATTACTACAATTATTTAATTCAAACTTCAATGACCAGTACAAATGAAAGTTTCTGTGTTAAATCTATATCCACAAGCCTGTGTATTGCGAAACTTGAATATCTCATAAATTATTCTAAAATCAGATTCTCAATTTTAAACATAAAGGCCTTCTCTGACATTTTATTCCCCTGTGACATTATTTTCTCATGGCATTGAAAATCCCCAGAACTTAATGTCCTCTCCGAGGGGATGGCAAAATCCAATTTTGCATTCTGCCTTGTACTTACTGCTTTATCCCTTGTGAAGGAACACGACTGTTCTGACACATCTGGAATAATATGACATTAATTTACACAGGTAGGAAAACCTGAACATAATTTCTAAAATTCAATCTGGAGCATAGTATCAGTAAGTAAATCCCTGGAAATTTTAATTACAAAAAATTGAAGTAATCACTCAACAAAAAAATAAGTTTAAAATTTTACTCGTCTTGAAAGGGAAATTGGAAATGTCCTCTTGGGATGTTTTGCCAGACTCCAAAAATTGATCCCTGAAATGTTTCCCATCGGGTCGACTTCCCGAGCGTCTCTTCCTCCGTCGGTAGTTCCCATTCTCGAATAAGTCTGACTTCTGAGGGTCCAGCATCCAATAGTGTCCCTTCCCTGCTTGACTTTTATCCCTCGGCACTTTGATGAAGCAAGAGTTGAGGCTGAGATTGTGCCTGATGGAATTCTGCCATCCCTGACGATTTTCCCGATAAAAAGGGAACTTTCCCATAATGAACCGGTAAATCCCATTGAGGGTTTGTCTCTTCTCAGAAGTACTCTCAATTGCCATGGCTATCAGGGCAATGTAAGAATAAGGAGGTTTAGAGTACATTTCCGGGTTTTCCAGAAAATACGGAATTGGGATTTTTGCCCATTGACTGATCACCAGGGACTCGTCCTTCTGCCAATGAGAAAACTCAGTCAAGTAACTACTCCCAAAATTAATCCCCAATCTCTTAAAAGATTCCCTCCAATACTGATTATTTTGGGATTGAGGCAATAATTGCCAAATGCTACCACTTCCTACAATATCCGCTGGCGGGATTACAGACACCATTTTATTAACAATTAAAAAAAATCAAATTGTACGAGATTTTTGAATTGAAAAATTCCAAGAAAACTTGTAATGTCGGAAGAACTACGAGGAGATTCAAGTCATGAATGCCTTATGAGAAGTATTTCTGGGGAGGAAATTTTACCCATAACTTTTTGATTATTATTTGAGGTGGTTGTTTTCATAATCCTGATTTAAGCTTAAATTCAAACAGAGTTTGGGTTTCTAGTTAAAGAAACACACATCCAGATATGTCCTCACCCTCACTGGTTTCCTTCCATCTTATTTGTATGTACAAGAAATATTTTCATAATTTCAGTCCCAATGAGGGGTTGTAATTCAAAGAGAAAACTCCTTGGGTCTGGATTTATTTCAACTACACCAGTCCCACCGACAAAGTATTCGTTTATTTTTCCAAAGGCTTTCCCTATAACTCCCATGTCTTTTAACGCTGTAGAGAGAGTGGGAAATAACAAATTATCCATTCAAAAATGATTTATTGACATGTGCAAGTTTTTATGGTAAACTTCATATGGATTTTTGAGAATTTTCTGTTTAATTTGTTTTATGAGAGATTCTATGTATAATTACATAAACAAGTTTTATTTATATTTTATGAACGGGATAAATACTCCTGTGTAAACTTGGGACTGTTTAATTTGTAAATTATTTCAATTCAAAATTTTGCTCCATCTTTTGGGTCATTTAAATACGAAGGGATGACATGTACTGAAATGTAAATAATTATAATCAGGTGAATTTATCTTCCCAAGAGTTTTTGGTATTTAACATCCTCATGTTTATGTCATCAATCAAGATTCCTCATGTACGTACATACAAAATGTTGCTGATAAGGAATAAAATGTAGTCTCTTTACAAGGACCAGAACGCACGTAAGTAAATTTGACCCAGATTTTCTGCTGGTCAACTTCGAACCACACACACCCTTGCAAGGAGAAAAATAGAACGGAGAGAAATATCAAATAGATCGTGACAGCATACACAATTTGAGTCTTTCAATCTTCGGAGTTCCGACTGTACTGTAGATATATGAGCTGTGATGTTTTTGATCTTGTCGTAATTCCAGGTTGATGTATGACCCATGACAGGAATGAGCAGGTGCTCCACATCTGACAGAATATTCTACTCAGAGCCAAGTATTTAAATTGAATTTGTCAACTCAATGACTCTTCTCAGATGAACTCTTGCCGTTGCCGAGTCAATATGAATTTTGTGTAATCGAAACCTCGGAGGAATCTAGTGAGGAGGTGCCGTTATGGATTTTAGTGCTGAAGGATTGCAGGAGCAAGTTGGAGGGAACTCATCTGTTATGAGATATTTTTGAACTAATTTGAAAGAGTTAGTTGATCTGACACATGCTTGTGGATTTCCTTTTAAGAAGATTCACATGGAATAAAAATTCTCCAAGGAGGCTTGATGTTTTTATAAATTCTAATCTTATTTTTAGATTGGAATTGACATTTGTCCTTGTCCTACACATCGGGATTCAACGTGTGGTTTTCAATCTCAAATTCAACTGTGAGAAAAAAATAAACGGTGGTTTTACATAATAAATGGTTTTACATTCTGAGTAAATTTTGTCTACAATTTAAATTAAGGATAATGGAAGCGGGAATTTATTTATCTCCCTTGTTTTTTTTTTTTTACTTTTTACCACACTCTTTAAAACCATATTCTTTTTTTTTATAAGAATAAAAAATATATGCGAGATTTTCTTTCCAATGTATTCTAAATGGTAGCCATGCAAGAGTTTTGATAGCAATAGCGTCAAAGTGTTGTTGATATTGACCCATACTATTTGGATACGTGTGGGGTTTGGTGCTAGTTTGGTCTCGCATTGTCTCTACGCTTTAGATTACCACAATATGTTCAGGGGTTGTAAAGTTATTCATAAATACGTTTTTTCAAGGGTCTGGTAAGTGCATAAATCGGTGAATTTTTCGCTTCAAAAACTTTCAAAAATAATTTAAATAATTAGTTTGAAATGATCGAAGTAAAACCATCTTCATAAATATGAAGATACATTAGAAATACGTATGTAAACAAGTATATATGCATTTATTGTGTTTTTGATATGTAGACTGATACACAAATTCCCAATGTTACACGTACTACACCATAAATAATTTCTTCCTGGGAAAGTATTAATTATAAAATTTCATCCAGCCAATAACTATTCCAGCACCGATAAGGAGATATATGCCAGTGGGAGTACAATCGTGATCTACAGGATGTAACTCTGTACAAAAAAATTCACTAATCAAGGTTGAAAATAATTAAATACACAGGCCAGGAACACTACATGATTATGTACAAGTAGTCCTCGTCCTCACATGTAAGGCCCATGAGATAAATAAGAGAAATCTTAGTTTATCTTTGTGAGTAGCATAGTTCCTGAGATAGTTGACATTACAGATAAAGATCACTGCATAGATAATTTTTCTAAGTGTCCATTGTATGTACTGATACATGTGATAATAATATAATTGAGAAAGAACCCTCTTGTGAAAAAAAACTTTGTTTGAAGATATTTTTTTGATATGTTTGGGAAAGAGTGTATAAATATTGCGTACTACAGATCCGCAAATCATGCCTTTATTATGACATACTTGATCATATTCCAATAGAAAACTATTTGTGGGAAAACGTAATCTCTATAAGTGAAGCTTAAAAAATATTCTCCTTAAAAAAGATTCGTTTCGGAATAATTAAAAACTAATATAATAATAATAAAGAGAATAAAAAGCCAGGTGTGCATTCATACGACATTCTTCATCCCTGCTCATTCTCGTACCTTAACCCGTGTGGTTCAAGTGTGATATTATACAGGCAAGAGTCCGAAGGAATAACGATTTTCAGAAAATGGCTTGGTCCCATGAGGCATATTTTAGCATTCCAGCTCAACTCAGTGCCGATATTTTGTTAATGTTTTCCGCACTATTGATTTTGCCATACAGATATTTTGTGTACATATTGGCCAGGATCTTTAAACCGCATTTGAAATTAATTGGCCCCGGGATCACTCACATGTTTTGCCAACCGCATATAGAAGATCGTTTCTTCCCAAACACTGTAACTGTTATGGTAACCGTGGCTGGACATATTCACGTTGACGATTTCAGGAAATTGTTTAATCAGAAAATTCTCCAATATCAATCCAACGATGGAAGGTATCCGCTCCGACGCTTTCAAAACACCATTGAAAGTTTCATGGGATACTGGTTTTGGTCCGATGTAATTGATTTTAACCTGAAGCAACACATCCGAAATTACAACATTGAAGGGGAATACTCCGCCTGTGATAACAATTCTTTGACTGAAATTCTAGCCCAACTTTCGAAAGTGCCTTGGGTTAAGGACCGGAGTCCCTGGGAAATAATTGTAACTCCTTGTAAAAATTCTCAAACCCTGTTTATTGTGCGATGGCATCATTGTCTGGCTGATGGACTGTCAATGGCAAGGGTTATGCGGCTCTTAATGGATACCGAAACTTTAAGCACAAATAAGACGAAAATTGGTAAAGGAGGATTTCAAATCTTACCTCAACATATTTTTAATATCCCACGTGATACTGCCAAAGCCCGGGGTTGGTCATTTGAAACTATCCCGAATTCCAAGAAAACTTTACACAGTGGAACTTCATTTACGAAGCCTTTTCAAGTTGACGCCATAAAAGGAATTATGTCTCGTCATAGTGTCTCCTATCAAACTGTACTGTCGACTGTATCAAGTAGTGCATTGCAAAGAGCTCTAGAAGAAGGCGGTCACCCAGTTCCAAAATACGTACTTGCCTTTATCGGATTTAAAACACCGAAGCACACCGAACATATGATTAATGATTTGTAACTTCTTTTTAAAACCACATAAGTTCTAATCGCTGAGGAAGCCAGCCTATCACAGGAAGTTAAATTAATTTGGCTTCTTTTGTTTGGTGTAGTCTTCCAGGCTTTGCGCCGATGCTGGTTATGTGTCCATCTTTAAAAACGCGCTTATCGGAGACAGAGGAGCACATCAACGGAATTAAAAATTCTACTTTCCACCTGGGCCAGTACTACAGGGTTTATGTTGCAAGCTATTTGCCCACGTTACTCCGCAATTGGTTTTTTGCTTGGAATTCTGAAAAGGGAACTATTTACGTGGCTAATTTTCCGTGGTTCGGGAAGATGTCGCTACTAGGGAAAGAAGTTGTGGATATGATGGCGATTGCTGAAGTCATACCAGGAGTATTTGGTAAGGCTTCCAAGTTATTTTCATTTTTTAGGGGCAGTGTGAAACAAAGTGCCCTACCTTAATGTCTAGTTGTTTGCTTGTCCGTCCTCACGATAACGGCGGAAAAAGTGTCACCATTATAACTTTCTACAGTGACACATTACATAATTAGTCAGAACTGCATTGAATTGGGAGAAGATCGGGTCATCTGTTTGACCCCAGGAAATTAAAATATGTCACGTTTGATTACTTGCTAATACACACGTCTCCGACGGAGGCGCTGCCCCAGGTCCCATGGTCACACAAACGTTTCTGGTTGTGTTACAATATCGACCGATAGGTGTCACACAAATATGAGTGCGCCCCTAGCCCCCTAGGTGAAATTCCAAATGCCTTACTGCTTGACTATACATATTCTTGATTTCATACAAGTAGACATAAGTGTTCTACCCACTGGCTGCCTTCACCGAATCAGGTTTGGAGTATCAGTGAGCAACGGTTTTCCAATCGACGCTGAAAAACAATGTAACTACCTGGAACTTGAAATGGAAAAACTAATCAACTTAGAATAAACAAACGGAATATCCCAACAAGTGAAATTGAAAGCTAGATCATGAGCAGGGTTGGGAAATTTAGTTAGGTAAGTTGTTGGAATGGATTAAATGATTAATAAGACATATTCAGATTATTTGGAATTCGTCAGTAAAAATTCCAAAATCTGGATTTAGATTTACGAATTGAAAAATAAAAATCTGAAAACTCGAATTTGATTAGAGATTTGAAGATGTAGATGAATTTAAACATTTGTTTTGGATTATCAGATTGACCACAGAAAATTTAGAGTCCATATTTTACATTGACAGATTGACCCCACAAAATCCAATGAATTTGGCTTGTGCCAACGGACGAAGTGAAATCAGTTCATACAACAGAAGAATCATTTGATTTGAATTTTTATAAATCCATTAATAATATATCTACATATTTCTGTTACAAGACAAAATTACTTAATTAAAAAACTTACGTGTATAAAAACAAGAAACCCCATTAAAAAAAGTATACTCAAGAAAATCTTCGCTTTCCAGGCAGCCTGGTTCTCACGAGGAATAAGCCGGGCTTATTGTTAGACTCTTTGTTTTCAGTACCAACATTTTATTGTTGAAAGACCGACATATTTGATAAACATGCATAAGTCATACATTAGTCCGAATCTCTATGACAATCATGAGCATTCCGAAAACTCTTGGCTTGCGCAGGAGTGGCCACAAAGTTATACGTCCGTCAATCTCATGTTTTGCAAATAATTCGCTGTCAAGATCCCATTTGCTGTCGTCCTAGGCGAACCAGCTTGGATCAAGTTTTAATATCGAAGTTTCTCCAGGCCCCGGTGCTCTTTAAGCAGGATATTTCTGGAGTTCGTATTTGTAACCCGGACGATTCAGCTGCTTGATGGTCTACACAGGGGAGGGGGTCAAGGTATAATGACGTTGCGATGACGATAGAAAGGTAGGTTCCAAAAACGGAGTCCATACTAAAATACCCTGTTCTTTGGTTTTATATTTATTATAAATAATTACTTTTAGAAACTAACGTCGTGTCGTGAATCGTCTTTGAAAACAGAAGTTGTTTTTGGAGTCAAAGCTCAACTCAATGAATTGAATTGAAGTTTGAATCCTGTAACTTCTGTCTGCGTTTAATTAATTGCAATGTAATGGAAGTTATAATAACTAGGACTGTCACTTATTGTTTTCATCTTTCAAGTCATTTCATGAATAAATAAATAAATACATACATAACTTAGGATTGGAAAGGCTTCCAAACTGACAAGAAACTTACGTTAAAATTAAGACTCGTACCCAGCGTTTCAAATGTTTATATGTATTCAGTCCAAAAAAAATGAACTGTACTGCAGTTTCAAAAGGAACCGTAAATTTGATTTTCACCAAAAATTAACGCTGGATACTGTAGTGTGTTTCACAACCTATATGTCTTCCCCTCAGCTCATACAGGAGACAACGACGTAAAATTTCTTTCCCTATATTGCCAGATTCTAGAGTAAAAAATCTGCCAATAATTTTCAAGAATTGCTATCAAAATCGGAAGAAACGTGAAGCAAAGTCTAAACACAGACAGCAAATTTTTTATCCCGAATTTTAGTGAATCATTCTCAGTCATTTGTCTCGTAAATTTTATTGTAAACAAGTAGATTCGTGCAAATGTGTGTTTTTTCAAAATTAATTATAGTTAAAATAATTACTACTTCTAGTTTCTTTTATTTGGTTATATTTATGCTGTAATAACTTCAGTAAAGCAACGAAAGATCATGTGCAGAAAAATTCTTTGTCTGTTAGGAATGTAAACCGATACAATTCCGTCGTAAGAGTGATTCTCTCGTTGTCAGCATCAACTATTACTAAATTGTCAATACAGAATTACGTCTTTCCGGCTAATTCCAAGCCTGAGTTCCTCTGGTCTGAATCCAATACAATTATGGAGATGCAAGTTGTTACTAAAGTTTTAAATCCTTGGCACACTGCATTACCCTCATGAAGCTTGATTCTTGCTAATATCCCATAGTATGTATTTTCTCCTTTTAGCACCTTCCGGCGAAAAACCAAATATTACGCTCACCAGTTGAGATAAGACCTCCTGTAATTTAAAAATTAATACAAATTACACTTAAAAAAAATATTAATTCAAAGCTCAAAATTACAACTTTTAAAAATGCTTTTTTAATTTGTCATTTCTGACGAATATGTGATGCTACAGATGTCATGCCCACCTCATAGCAGGTCCACTCTCAGGAATTCCTAATCCAACTGCATGACTCCCACTTCCTGGGACATTACCACGAACGAAGTCTGGGGAAGTGTTATCATTAGCAGCAAGGTCTCCCTAAAAATTTGATTTCAATTTTTAAAGTCGTCAAATGAATTAGTTCTAAATTTTCCAGAAAAGACTCAATATCTTTGAATTTTACATTTAATACAGAATCCACATTTTTCCCTCCCCACGCCACCGGGAGCCTATCCTCAGAAACAATCTGTCGAAGGACGGGCTTCCACTTGGTGTCATTCGAATCAAAAACATACACTTTCCCGAACGTCCGCTGCGACAATATTGGCTTTATTAGATTGAACAGCAAAGAAAATATTCTTGAGGCTACAATATAAAAAAAACGGATTTGGCTACACATATAATTATTATACAAATACAAGAGTTTTTATTGTCCCTCACAAATAAATCTCTTATCTCACCATTGATAACATAAGCAGCTTTCAAGGTTTCAGGGAAATTTTCCTCGAAACTTCTCAAGCCTTCTAATATCATATTGACAGCTGAAACGTCACAAATGGCACGCTCAAAATTGATTTAATAACTCATAGTATGTATTAAATGGGACGTACGTAGTGTATGCTCACAGTCAGTTCAAGTAATTTTGAAATCACAGCTTCGTGAGAGTAATATCTTATAGATTGAGCGGATACTAATAATTAATCTTGAATAAAATTGACGCTTTTTCATACTTACTTCCCAATGATGCAAAGTTCTTCATGGAAAGACCTGCCATGTCGTAAATTGCAATGACTTGTGTAATAGGGACCCCGTCCGACCTCATTTGAGTCATACTGCATTCTGCAGCCTCAAGAGTTACCTTTTCTATATATCGCATGTAAATGTCCTTCATCCCATTTTCGTAGCATTTCTTTAGGGGCCATTTTCCATAGGCAATGCCCCCAACTATAAAAAAAATTAATTATCTTACAGTAGAGTATATGTAAATTGTACAGTAAAAAATCACATGATAAACACCATGATTGATTAAGAGAGAGCATCGTCGGCTAAAATTTAAGGGAATTTACCTTTGACCATGTACTAAAAAATAATGTTTAACAAACTCAAGTACATTTTAAAATCCATCCGAAGTGACATGTACATATTTAGAATGAACAAACTACAAAAATACCGGTCACGTTTTCAGGATCTTTCCCCAAAACCTCTGCCGGAAACTCTTCCTGGAATTCCAATGGGGGCTCCCACTTCAAAATCGTTTCCCATCCGTGATCTTTTCTGTATTGAATGTGCTATAGGCAGAATGCAGAGGATGAGGATGATGAATAAGTACATACATGTAGTTTACGCACAATTATTTAAAATGCAGTTAAATTATAAATAATAGTTAATGAATGGCTAATAATTAGGGAATTAGAATTTTGCTAATAATTATTTTACCTTCCTCAGCATGCCTTCTGCTTGATTCAAGTTGTTTTCGCGTGCTAGAAAATATTAAATACATTTGACAACATCATGGGAAACAGCACATTTTATTTGTGACTTCAGAAGCACCAGTTAATTTTAATAGCATTCCTTTTAGGAATAACCCCACGTAGTAATATATACTAAATTAAAAAATTAATTAATTATAAAAAATTATATAAAAGAATATTTAAACCTCGAATCCATCTGACGAAAAACATATCGGAGTCATCCGGGAGCTTTAGATCCGATACTCCGAACCGTAGCTGAAAGTATTGAAATAAAAATAATGCTAGGGGGCGATTGTTGAGCTTCCGAATAATTCCCAGGACAATAATTATTCTTGACGTCACATCAATCGTAGATAATTATTTATGAGGAAATATGGAAACAACTTTGAAATAGAGTACTGTTGTATTTAAATTTTAGCGTATCCCTATTTCTCACTAGATAACTGATTATATGTGAAAATACTGAATAACTTTGATGAAGGTATTAAATTACTCACCTGGTTTATTAGTAGGAGCTCTTCGTGTGTGGGTGCAGCCATTTCCGTAGTAATATTAAATAGTATCAAAAAGAAGCCTTATTGGTACGGGTCAATGTATTTATAATTATTACGTGGAAATTTAATGTGAGTGCAAACAAAACAACAAGTTCCTTTTACGAAGGAATGCTTAGCTGGAAGGAACGGTGGAAACCGTACAGGAAATAATTATATTGAATACCAGGACACTGTGTAACAGTATTCTGTGGCCACAGCTAGAGAGGCTTCATAAATACAGTAGAGTTAGGCTCCAGTTAAAATCTATTCTAATTTTTTAAAACAACGATAGTTGTTGGAATTTCATACAGTTACTGTAGAAAGGCCCAGTTCTTAGTCTTTGGCTACTCCCAGTCTATAATAATGCAGGAAGAGTCAGGGCTAAATAAAGGAAATGGGAATGTTGCAGTATCATTTATGAATTTAGTGCATACATTTTAAATTATGTGTTCAAATGAGCATTTTGTTGGGTAAAATATATGTAAATACTATTTCCCTTTTTGAATATTTGCATTTTCTTGATACTATGCTAATTAGCATTAAGCATTTATGTATGTATGTGTTTCTGAACTTACAGCATTTGCTTGTCAGTTACTAGTGTTGATTTACTTGTCTGGTGCAGTCAGTTGATACGATAGATATTTCTTAGGAGTTTATCTGGCCTGAGCCCTTACAACCCCCTCATTATCTCTTGTCTTGCAAGAATCTTTTTTATATGGATCAATGTCCGAGACTGAAAATAAAAAATAAATGGATAAAAATAAATTGTACCATCCCAAAATCTTACCTTGTTAGTTAAAAAATAATGTTGTTCGTTATAACAAGGGTCATCAAAAACCTACACATCGTTTCGTTTTTCCCACATTAATTTTAGGTTCAGGCCAACAAAGCACGAATGCCAAGTATATGCTAATAGTACTTCACGTTCAATGAAGAAAAAGTAAGAATTCTATAAATTCATCCCTTCCTAAATTATGGACCTCAGGGACATGCTTTACACGAATGTACGGGGGCCGAGAAACGATCTCCCCCATCTCTAGCCAATATGAAAGGCAGCAGTAAAAAATACAAAATCCCCAATGATTTAGCAATTCGTTTTCTAGATTTTCAAAAAATATAATTATACATCCCGCTAGCTCAAAAACTCTGGACACAGCTGTCCAGGAAGTGGAGCAAAGTCAGGAATTTGTTTAGAAAAACTGAAAATTTCAGAGTTTAAAACTCTTTATTCCTGCTCAATTTTTTCCGAAAAAATGTTTTGACACTATTGAATAGCAAATTTTAAGGGCTTTCCGTGAGCTATCGCACAGGTCACTAAGTTGATAATTTTGCATGGCAAGTAAAAATTACGTATGTAGGGTACATACGGATTTAACTTATCTTCTATTTCCACATCCTTTGGGCAAAGATTCTGGACCACATTCTTACTTGGGATTAGTTACATTGTTAACCTACTCACGGCAGGTCACAAAATATGCCTATCAGAGTGAAAAGTCTTTAAATATACAAATAATACTCTGTCGCGATTTTTTAAAACAATTTTGACTATTATTTACAAACAACACAAAATGCTTATCCTTGTTACATATCACAAAATTTTTATATCACATAATATTTTGGTTCACACTTTGGAAATTTGTTTGGATCAATTCATAGGATTTTTATCTCGATGAATTTGTACCATGTAAATAGTGCCGGGCGTTTGTACCTCAGCTATGCTATTCAACTCTATCCTTACATTGTGAGCATCCGGCTTATATTAATTCTATTATACTTTCCTGAATTTTTTGTTTCCATGCATTCTACTTCTACGCCTTTGCTAATACTGTCTATTCTACTTCTATACTTCTAGATTTCCTGCCGTAATACAAACTATTCCACTTCTGTTCTATCCACTTAGAATGCAAAAGTAATATGCTACCTATCGCTACGTCAATTAAGTACAAAGTAATGCTTAATTCGGGACTCTAAAACGTATTTGAATATATAATTATGTTACTTCTACTCTTTTTTACTTATTTATTTCGACCTCCTTTATTTTTCCTCTACTTCTATTGCCGGTAGAGTAGAAGGCCCAGCACTACATGTAAATTTCTGGATTTTTGGATAATATTTTGACTCCCTCCTTTTGTTATGGCATGCTGATTCCCTCAAGTTTTGTTCCAATCTGTAAGTTAATAATATATTTGAATGGAAAGTGATGCTTGACTTGTATTTAATACCAAAAAATACTCATTGTGTTGTCATACAACGGTTAAGGCTGGAGCTGCTATTCAGGTATTCTATAGAATTACCTTGTATTTAATTTCTTTTGATCTGAAGTGACTGTAGGAATTATCAAAAACTATGGTGTATGTTCCGGGTTGACTGCATATGAAAAAACCCTCCTGAGGTATTTGGCTTGACCCCACCCTTTTATGCTGAACTAATTCCTCGTTCCTGCTCTTTACAGAAAATCCGATATCGCGGATGGCGACGATGAAGGACCAACTGGAATTAAGAAAAAATATGTATGTGTCAGCTAAAAAAATGCAGCATAATTATTTATTGTCTGCAAATTTGTAGAGACAAAGACAAGTAAGAATGTATTTAAATGTGTCCTTGAAAACATTCTATGACACGCAAGACGTCAGTAATATTTTTCTTGGCTTTAATGATTACGTAGAATCCTGCTCTAATTAATTAATACAAAAAAGTAATTGATATTTAAAAAAAAATTAAATAACCTTATAATTGTTTTGCTTTCAGTCACATTCAATTCCACGGGGTAATTCCCTCGAGCAGGAACCGTCACAGTACTGTAGCCTTTATTGTCCGAACGGGACTGGGAATCCTGTAGGGAATTTAATTCGAGTAAAATGTCAGTCTGTTGTGATATTTTAAGGTCGTATTTATTTACTATAGAAAATAAATGCTTGCAGACAGATTCTATCTTTCCCTCACAGTATTCAAAACGGATTTCAAATTGTGTCCACCACATGAGATCGGAAGTTTGTCCAATGGGATGGCTTTCTGGAGGAGTGGGATCCATTTGGAAGCATTGGAGTCGAAAATGAGAATTTTCCCAAAAGTGTGTTGTGACAGTACTGGTTTGACAACACCAAAAATAATCGAAAATATTTTCGAAGCTAGGGAAATAACAGAACTTAATATATTCCAGATGTATAATAAATTAATAATAATAATTATTTATAGTAGATAGGTTTTAGATGTAAATTCATTACAAAATTACTAGATTATATATTCAAAGTTACCATTAACCACATAGCATGCCTTTAAGGTTTCAGGATGATTTGTCTCAAACCTCCTCACAACATTCATGTAAATGTCCAGTACTAAAAGATTCACAAAATTCTATTTGGAAAAATTGTAGTAAATTAATTACACATTTTCCAGTGAGAAAAAGAAACCACTTTGACTTTGGCGTCTTAAAAATGAGCCAACTTTTTCTTTGTAGACGAGATTTTAAAATTTGTAATATTTTAATTTTTGAAATTAAAATATGGTGTAGGGAAGGGAATAGAGCAGAGTATTTTTATATTAATTAGAAGATAATTAATACCCGCAACAGATGTCATAAGCTTCAATGATAGACCTGAAACGTCATAAGTGATGTTAAACTGTGTCACAGGAACGCCATCTGGTCCGTACTGATCTTTCATGGCGTCCAGTAGTTTAAAGTACATTTGATCCATGTATCGAACAAACTCCTGTCTCAAGCCAGTGTCAACTATCTTTATTAAATCCCATTTCCCTAAGGCTAAGCCCGCATCTGTTTACAAACATAAATACATATGTATTAATTATATATTGCATATACATACGTATCTATTATATTCTAAAATCATTTTACTGGACTGCGGAACCATATAATAAATTATTATTTCCAGAGCTATTGGAACACATTTTACTCACTGGGACAGTTTTCGGAATCTCTCCCCCAAAATTCGATGGGATAGTCTCTCGTCAATACTTCAGGTGGCTCCCATTCTAGTATATTGTCCGTGTCATACTCCTTGCACCATTTTATGTGCTATACATATATGAAAATTAGACTTTTTAGTAATTTAAAAAAAATATCTGTTTACTTAAATCCCACGTGTGTTTTTATCAGATTAATTCTTCCTTACTTTCCGCAGCATGTCCTCTGCTTGGTTAATTTTTAAGTCTCTGCCTGAAATGTGTAACAATGATTGTTTCGGAATTACTTGTGAAAATATTACTTACTGGATTCTATCATTCTTTTGAAATAATTTTTTTCTAATTACCTCTTAGCCACCGGATGAGGAACATGTCCGAGTCATCCTTCAGTTCCAGATCTGACAGACGGGTCCGCAACTGTAAAACCAAGGATGGTATGGGATAGCAACCTTTTGCTTTACATTCACATGGTTAAATATATAGGGGGATTTCCAATGGAATTATTTTGAATGGAGAGTAAACTCCTCAAAATATCCTTTCAAATTTAGTTCGTGTAAGAAGCAAGCATTGTGATCTGTTCATACAGAATTAGGAGTATGTGATTTTGTGGAAGTGTGCGCAGGTATCTGGTCCAATGTCCATTATCCAAATATGCGCGCAAAAATTTGTGCAAGAGCTTTGTGCGAGAATTAGTGCCAAAAAATGAGATTTCTAATCACAGGGAAAGGGTTCCCCTTGTCTCACTTAAAATATCTGCTGTTAAACGTTATAATAAATTTTCATTTTCAAAAGTCGGTGAAATATTTTTAAAAAATGAGAGAGGGAGCTTCGTCTGCCTTGCACAGCATTTCCAACTACTCAGTTATTCTGGAACTGACGGGATTAAGACACATTAGAGACTTATTTGATTAATTTAAAAGGTTTACAATAATTTAAAATAAACCTGATGAATTAATATCTGTTCCTTTGCTGTGGGGGCAGTCATCTTGGGTACACTTTAATTCTACAAACTTGAAATTGAAACTAAAACCTAATAGAAAGTGTTCCCATCCAGTGTGACGTTAGTCATGAAACCGGTTACCATGTAACATCTTTTTTCATTAGATATTGCGTACTTCTGGAATGGATGAAATATGAAAAAAAAATCAAACATTAAATATTTTGCGAGATTATTGCCACGTGGAGCATGTGTACAGATATTCCTTTATCATAATAGAGCTGCCTGTGAGGGATACACAGACGCGCTTGTAGTGAGATAAATATTTCCATTGTGATAAAGTCTGTATTTATTCAGAGTTTATAAGCGTATGTACACATGTATTATATTATGTATTTATATAAGTTTGAGGGAAAATTAAGTACCGAAAATACAAATTAACACACTGCTAATTTTATTGTTAGTAAGAGCTTATGGCTAATTATGAGATTCCAATTTTCTTACCTTTGTGGGATGCTCTTATAAAGAGGAAGGTCATTGTATTTGTACTATGTTAAAGAAGGAATATTTCGCGTATTCCTGGTACAGGGTGTAATTTAATTTTAATTGCTGTCCTGTTATTTTGGTCATACTGGAATTTCAGCCTTTGCACTGATATTATAAATAAGTAGGATTCCTGATAGCACATGCATTTTATATTGATCATGTTTCATTCTGTCTTGTCAGCACGAGTTGCATTTACTGTATATACAGTATGCAGGCTGTCCAAGTCTGTAAAATAATTACCAAGGCCATTTCCAATTTATTTCTTGCTACAATCATTAACCTGTTTTCGTCTATGGACGCAATGCACCTTGGAGAAGTTTCATTGAAGACCATAATTATACATATATGCAAGTTACATGATACAATTCATGTTGAAAAGCTACTTTTTCAAGTCAATTATATCTCTGGGATAATTTTGACCTGGGAGGAGAACACGTGGAGGGTTCTAAAAGTTTTTCATATATTTAAAATGATAACTTCTCCCAAGAGCTGATTATACTTTGAATGAACATTTTATGAATTGGAGGCTCGTGGGAAAAAATGGAACATACTGAAATAGAATTGTGCAGTGTGGACTCTCCTTATGAGATGCTCCCTACGAATTTGACCCTTGTAATATCAGATTTATTTATTATTAATTTATCAGACAGAATTTGCATTTGACATGCTTGAACGAGTAAATTTAATCTTGGTTAATGCCCAGCATGAGATACTATAAATACATTTTTCTCGTAATATATAAATAAATCAAAGCCAAACTATGACTGCTATTTTTAATATTTCCTATTTAATATAAAAATAATTTAATGAGGAGTTGTCCTACAGTAGCTGGGGGAAGCAAAGCTTGAAGGATTTGTTTAGGGGTGTCCGGGAAGGAACAAATGAAGGATGAATTTTTGAAGAAGACAAAATAATAAGTATTTTCCAGCGGATGACATTTCTTCTTTAAAATACACTGTAGGAGCCTCTGACGTAGGAAACTAGCAGTAACCAAAAGAGATGAGTTCCGAAATAAAATCCTTCCCAACCGCTAGATCCCAGTAGTTTACCATTTGAGAAAAAAGTTGCTTCCCCCGAACCCGTGTCCTTCCTTTTCCCTATAATATTCTATGTTGAGTTTGTGCCCAGATCCCAATCTGTCTTTCCCATGATTCAATAAAAGCACTCTTTATTCCCAGAATATTTCCTCGAGTACTGTCATTATGTCAATAACCATTCGCCCCCACATTTTGCAAATATGGGAAAAAGTTTGGAAGTCCTATTGAAAAATTTGCAGACTCGGGGAGAATCAATTGAGCCTGTGAAAAACATAATGGGGGCCAATTTTGAAGTATAAAAGCCTGCAATAAACACGTCTTCCCATATCATTACCCCATAAGAAAGGAAAAGGCTCCTCAAGAAACGAAGAAACATCCAATTTGAAAAGGGAACTTCCAACATTTCGACAAATCTCTCTCCCTTAAAAAAAAAACTTTATTCCCCTTTAAAACTCCCACACTGGGCTGCGATTGCCATCTAATTTTCCAAGAGAATTACACACTTGGGTCGGGAGAGCTCCAGCTGCTAATGGGAAACCAGTGGGAAGATAAATGAGTCCCCTTCTGCATTTTTACGCATAGATATTAAGGAATTACCCAACCATTGAAAAGGATTAAAAACATTAAACTCATATAGGCTTTTACAAGAGGCTGTCTCAATGAAAATATTCCTCACCCAGCTAATTGGAACCAGTGATTTGAAATAATCCTAGATTTTTCAAAGAGTTTTCTTCCAGATTTTTTAAACAAATCTAACATTTCTTCGAAACAAGGAAGAAAATTTTTTAATAATGTTCATTTTTATATTAACAAGTATTTAAAGCTGTTGTATTTTGTTATGCAGTGACTGTAATAATTAAATAAATACATTTAGATACTCAAAATGTTTCTGATTTTTCCCTTTGATTTTGGAATCTTCGCAAAAGTTATTCCTGGAACTTTTGTGCATTTGAATGGCTTGAAATGCAAATGGCACTGATACGGACGGGATTTCCGAACTTGACACATCTCAAAATGCATCTGGTGGAATTCCCTGGATTCTCAAATAACATTTCTCCACTGAGAAGTCAATAGCGGGAGAAAATTTTGACGTAATCAGTGAGTCATGTTCCAGGTTGGAACAAGAGTATGAATTGCAAAACAGTGTAGGATTTCAGGAGGGAAATAGCGGGCTCATCAAATGTTTAACAACCACAGTTCCTATTGATGATAATACCTTAAATTCACACTTTGTGCAGACAGCTTTCGTATGTACTGTACATGCAGTCTCACAGGGCCATTTTCATTTCACTTCCAGGAGATAGTCTGGATTTGTGACTTGTGAACTGAAATTGACACAATTCTCATTTGGTAGGACAAGGCAATTATGATGAACAGGTCTGATATCTCCAGCAATGGAGTTTATGGTTATATTTCCTCAAAATTCGGATAGATACTGTTAACGAAAACCTAACACCAGTTCCAATGGCTCTCTGGAGTCCCAGAATTTTTCACACGCTTCAAAGACTGCATATAAAATCAGAGGACTTTTTACAATACGGAAGAACATACTGAGGACTAAGTCTGCTTGCACAGCTGTTACTAGCCGTTCCTTTGTAATTTTTAAGTGTGCGTGGGAAAAATAATCATATCCAAATTTCTGTAGATACTACTATTTTACCAAGTATTTATGTTTAATATGAAGCCTTGATGCTGCAATAATGTAATTATTATAAGCGTCACGCAAGCTTTTGTAATTTACTGCCAGGAAAGAAGTTATTCACGCTAGGGTATATAATTTTGTGTTAAAAAAAACAATTTTACTTTTTGCAAGTGCAACTAAAGTAATTACTTGTAAAGAGATTTTATTGTCTCTTCCATACACACAGGCTTGGAATTATTAGAGATATGGAAGTTCTAGTGACTCTCAACTACGTATACTATTCCTTTGAGCCTGAAACCGTTTTCCTACGTGCGTCCGACATTACACCCGTGGGAACTAAAAATGCAAGGGAAGATCAAAACAATGAAAAAAATCTTTGTTTAAACGCTCTCTAAAAGGTTTATGAGCCGCTTTGAAAAGGAAATCAATATTTCCATCTTCATATTTTTATTTCCTTAAACCACTACTATTACAAATATTTTTTTTGACTTGGGAAGATTAGAAATTAGACAGCCCGCAATTATTCTCAACGCTAAAACGTGTGAGATTTTTTTCAACCAGTGACAAGACATATTTCGTAAAAATTTGCAAATTTGAATAATGTATAAAAAAATCGTGACTTGCCTGCCTTGCTGGATAGTTTGTATCCACCATTTTTGAACTGGTGCAATAAAAGATATTTTAAAAAATCTGACAATTTTTGAACACATGAATGGTATTTTTGAAACAGAGCTAAAACTGCAGTATTCCCAGGAGATATACTGTTTGAATTATAGCCATTTGTAACAGAAGCACCTATATTCAGGGGAGATGAAATAGGAATACAATAATTGGATGTCTTTTAATTCTGGGGTTTGTTTTCGTTAGATATGAAAAGCTGCCTGAGAAAAATAAATACTGCGAGTGGCGTGAGGGGTAGGAAGTGGGCGAGGATAGGATTACGTATAATTGCATCATCCTATGTTACAAATTTCCTCCACTTAAGACATGTATGTAGATATCTAACATTACATGCACTTTAGCCCTTGGTATCGTTGATGATAGTATAGGCTTGGAACAGCTTTAGATAATGAACATTCCGACACAAACTTACTTACATAGGTACATGAATTCATATTGTTGTCTGAGAAAGTATATATAAAACAGTTGCTTAAAAATATGGAAAGTTAGGAAGTACAAAGATTTTCAAACCCTTGACCCCTGTCTCAGGTTCCCCACGTTCTAATAATGCTACAGAATTGTAGAATTTTTGCGCGGATAGGAAAAAATGATTTGGAGCATTCGGTCAACAATAATTTTTACAGTTGCTGTGACCAAGAATTCAGAAAACACTTCATCACGAATATCGGCGCAGAAGCTTTTGAAATCCATTAGTGTCGTGTTTCATGTCTTCCATCATCTGCAGCAAGTCTGGTATTTTGGGTAGTTTTTACGAAATATCTGAGTCAGAAGATCCACAACGTTGCAATTCAGGGTGGTTCCCAAGTGCGGGCATGGATTCAAGTCAGGGGAGTTTCCAGGCCATTCTGAATCCCCAAAAAATTCAATTATGTTGTCTAACACAAGTTTTTGGGTTACTTTTGCTTTCACTCAAGGGTCACGGTCACTGCACAAGGTGTCCTGACGTCAGGGTCAATAATTTTAGCATTTTCAGGATTGGGATCACATTGTAACTCAGGACAGGTGCAGGAAGTCTTCCCACATCCGTATTCGCAAGGAATCCACAAACCACATCCTATCCTTACAGTTTCATCGAGTAAAACAAGGTTGATTTCTGTGCGATCAGAGATAATGGTCCATATGTTCCGTTATTGCTCCTATTACAGACTTGGTTTAGAAAATTGCTCATAGCTTCGGTATTAATGAACCGATTGCTTTGGAAAAAATACCTGTAGGTCCGGTAAAAAATTCAATACAAGAAACATATGTTATTTCAACTTGTGGAGCAAACGTAGGTTTTCCAGAACACAAGGGACAATATTTATGAACCATTTTTAGCAAGTAAAAGAGACGTCTGGTATTTTTTAAATACTTCCAAACACTCTATATCTGGTCACATTCATTCATTCATTTTTACTTTCAAATTATTCCAGTGGTGCTGTTTGTCTTTGCTTCGTATCCCAGGATGTATCTACTTGATGTAACAGACGTACATATATAAACATGCAAATGCACAAGCACATGTTAAATAAGCAACAAGATTTCAAAACATTACATCTCAAAACTGTTTTGTGAATCAAAAGTGAACACCTTGAATTTGAATGCTGTTACTTTATCTCCTTAGGAAGTCTCGAGGCAACTCTAGTAGCTTCGCTCAATAACACCCCTACAAATATTCATCGTCACTTCATGCAAACCCGGGATACATTAAAGATGCAATTTTATGTAGGTACACTTCTGTAGATACGTTCATAAATATTAAGCGTAAACACATGCCTGGCTCTGTCATAAGATTGGAGGAAGGTGCGGGGAAGAGGAATGTGTATAAAGGAGATGGACGGAAACGGAGAGAAGGGATGAACACGACACAAGGAACTCGCACACACACACACACACACACACGGACCATTAATTTGTAGAATCCCACTTGAAGTGTAATTTACAAGAGAAATCTACTTCTCCCTGGGAACCCGCTACATGCGTGTGCATGTTGTGATGAGTGCGGAGGAGCATGAGGGACCTGCCTGTCTCACACGTGCTCTCTCTCCCTCTCATCCTGTCCTTTACTCTCACAGTTTCCGTCTCTCACAGTCCACTTTCTTCGCCTTTCATATTTTTCTCCCATCTGATTTTCCCCACCACTTTCCCCAGATATGACTCCTCCTTTCACCATCTTCAAATTCTTGAACTTTCTCCTGCCCACCCTAATGCACACAATCATTATGGAGCTATATGTCTCGTGTGAGCTGAGGAATTTGCGTAACATTTTATGCCATATGTGTAGATATACGTAATATATATGTTCATATGTACATATGTATCTACATAGCTGGGCTCTCCCATCATGTACGCTTACAAAAGTACATATGTAAATCTCAGAGTTTATCGTCCTATCCCAAGGTCCTTCAACGGCTGCAGATGTAAATCTCCCAAGATGAAGATGAGTAATTATGCAGTCGTGCATTTGTACATACGTACATACATGGTTGCTTTACTCTAAGGGTAAGGTCTCACTATGAAGGATAAGGCGCAGGTACGGAGGAGCAGCATCTTATCGAAGGGAAGTAATTCAGCAATTTTTCAACTGTCACAATGAAAAAACAAATAAATCAAAGGATTCTCAGAAAACTCCCAACCAAACATAGGCGTAGACACTGTCCGCTAAGAAGTAAACGCAATCCTGGGCAACGAGCAACAATTCCCAGAAATCCCTGAACTTGAGCTAGCCCGTTAACTACCTCAATTTAGAAACTGCTCGGAAAGTCAGTTGATTAATATTTACAAAGTTCTTTCGAAACAAAACAAATCCTTTAGAAAGTCAGTGAGGTAACTTTCCCCTGAGAACTTTCTAAAAGGAACAATTTTTAAGATATGAAATTTACACTTTGACAAACTACAAATTGGTTGTCTAAAAAAATCTTTAAAAATTTACAGGCCATTACTAAAATGAAATATCATCGGCACAGGAGTCAGAAATCAGGAGGAGTCAGGAAGGAGGAAATTGGAATTCCTCCAGGATCCCCCAAAGCATAAAAGACGCCTAATACTTAAGTACAACCTTTTTAAGAATCATAACTCTGAAAGTGTGCTACATTGTTCGGAACTAGAATAGCGAATCACTCATCGTAATCACTTGAGCTTTTTACCAGTACTGGAGATATTCCTTCGAATTGAATATTACAATAATGTATCCGGTGAGATATTTTTTAGCGCCATATTTATTATTTTTATGTCACCCTCTTCCAAAAATCACATTCAAAGTTTCTACTGTAGCTGAGAGTATAATACAGTCACCTTCAGTTCTTTTTGCTCCTTAACCGATGAGGTGTTCCTTTCCAGGAGACAAGGAGTTGTTGGCCAAGATATTTATGTATTGTATATTTCAGTGTAAACTCTTGTCTCTTTGAGTTTCCTCCCAGCCCCTCAATGTTCCTTTAAGACTTTTCAGAAATCGTTTTTGCAAAAAGGGATATGAGCTATGTCCTATGAATAATTCTCTCTTTCAAGGGCTTTGTATACAAGGAGAAAAGATGAATGCAAGGAGTGTGTGTGAGTGTGTGTGTGTGTGCCTGTGTATGTGTGTGTTTGTGTGTGTGTGTGTGTGTGTGTGTGTGTGTGTGTGTGTGAGCGAGGGAAAAAGTTTTTGCACGGAGCGAAATGACATGGAAAAGTGGATTGAAATTCTCAAGAGAGGGTTATGCTTCCCTTTCCATGCATATTTTCAATCCAGGCTCATATCACATGTACATACTATATATTGAGAGGGAAGCTCGGACTGGGAAACTACGGCAATGTCTTCATAATCTCATCTAAAGCTCCTTCCCCACTTGAAACTTTACCTGAAATTTATCCTCCAAATAGATTCCGTGTCCTCGCACCTCCCCTCAACTCTCTCAGGGAACAAGGGAAATTCACTTGGACTTTTACAAACACAAAGTCCAGCTAATGGAGATTTACGTTTTCGACAAGTCAGGAGGGACTTATTGGGTTCTCAAGCTGTTGTAAGCCCCTTCATTGACTATGGTATCTACATCCTTGTAACTTCATACATGTGTGCATGTGTTTGTCAATGTGTATTTTTTTGTTTGGAGAGAAAGAGAGAGAGAAGAAGAGGAGACTGAAAGGAAGGGGAAAAGGACTCATTTCCGACTCGAATTTCCTGGAAATTGCAAATAGATTGAGAAGTAAATAGCTTCGTTTTGCCATTACCATCCTCCTCCTCCTCCTCCTTCTCCTCCTCTTGAAATCTTCCAGTCAAGGGAAATTAAATTGTCCGTAAGTTCAATCCAAGACGATTTCAATGTCAATTTGTTACTTTCACCCTGCACTATAGTCTCATTTTGATTCCCGCACATTCCCACTGAAAATAAAGTATTTATCATTTGCATCCAAATTCCAGCTCTTACACTTGCCAAGTCACCACAGTCGAATTTTCCCATCAAAATATATTTTCTCTCCTCTTCAAAAAAAAATTACCCTCTCTAAATTCTAGTAATTTCGTTTACCCTTTACAAAATCCATTCAGAGCGAAGGCCGTCCGAAGTTATAGCTATACCATCAACTATTGAATTTTATCTCAAAACATTTGCCTCCTTGAAAATTCTTTGTAAACTTTGTATAAAAAAATATTTGAACAAAAGTTATTTTAGACCTCCCGCAAAATAGTTCATTGAAAGTTCTTCCAAAATATTTGTCCAGAAAAGTTTGACTTTCCTTCAGCCACCAAAGTGTTTGAGTGTGCACAGTTTTGGGATTTCAATGCAGGAGATTTTGTGGCGGGATTTTTGAGGGTTTAAATTCAAAAAAATATGTATCAAAAGAAGGAATTGTTCTTATGCAGTGACGCAATGAATATGTAATAATTACAAGGCTTGTGTACAAAAATATTTACATGTTATTTAAAATGTTGCCCCCCTTCAGCCCCTAGTTTCTTGAACTCTTGTACCTCGTAATGGCTAATTAACGACTAATCCGGTTATATGAAAGTTTCGCTTAATTATTTGAAATCATTATTCTCGTGCGGTTCCTACTTCCTAACTTATTGTGAACAATGTGTCTACCTACGGTTTAGTGGTTTGGGGCTTCCTTTGGATTACATGAGTGACGGGTTGAGATCCGGGAATTTTAAAAGGGAACTTGAGGAATATATCCCATGAATTGAAGATAAACAAGTGTGGTAAGTGGGAAGGTTGACTCAAACCCGCAGGGATCTTAACAAGCCTCTGATGGAAAAGTTTGATCTGGGACTGTGTGAACCCGAACCCTGCATATGGATATGTACATGTCTGAAAAGTAATTAGTATTCCCCGTGGGCCGGAGAAAAGTTGTCGATCCTTGTCACTCGATCGGATAACTAACAAGCATTTAATGCTAATTCCCAGGCCGTCTCTTTGGACTGGGAAGCGGATGATGGGAGCTGGGACTACTGGAGTGAGAAGGCGTAATGACTCCCACTTAAAACCACTCACTCCATGTACTACAACAACCCTTTACACAGATACCTATCCCAGGCCGCCTCAAGGTACCTCAAATATATACCTCACACTTGGGGAAATGTTATGCAACCCCATAGACACAAGCATACTTACAAACACATACATATCTAATTATTTCCTCATCATCGGCTAAGAAGCAAATTGATAAATGAGTCCAAGCTAAATTCAAAAACGCCTGAAAATTAGAGTGTCTGGAAAAAGTTACCCTTTTTTATCTCTTTAAAATTACCCCGTTTTTATTTTAGACTGAATAAAGTGTAACTAAACCGCTATGAAAACATATTCAAAATCCAGTTTTAAATGTCATAATGAACCACGAACAAATGTTTAGTAACCCTTGAAAAGTTTATAATAGGAGATACAGACACAGAGGCCAAGAAGAACATGAGGAAAATGGGATTTAATTACGGTATAATTTCATCCCTAATGGATGTTAATAACTTTATCCATATGTTTACACATGTACGTACATACATACTTTGGTTTGTACGATTTAATTAGAGAGAAAAATTTAGCAGGAGGAAAAATATGGGTAGCTTTCTACCCTTAGATATTTCCCTCATGGGGAATTTCCTACCACTTGGAATAATTATATTGTAAATTTCCCGGGTGTAATTCAAATCTGCCTCTTACCGGACCCACCATAATGCCACTATGTGAATGTCGGGGCTAGAGACAAGCGGAGTCTCCCAGCTGACTGCTTAATTACTGGAGGAAGGAAAACTCCCGAGGAATTAATTACAAAGTCGTGATAATCGCTGGTGGAGAAAACTGTCAGAGTCAGAATCAGAGCATTTCATCATCCTCAAACTTTCAAGGTACTACTACTTGGGCTTCCTTTACATATGTACATTTTGTAAAACTACTTGTAATTATATGTGTAATTACTAAATGTGCAGTAGGAGAAAATTGTCTATCTCAGACTGTGGGGGGAAGAGATAGGGTCAAATCAAGAAGAGAAACTTTCCCTCCAGAAAAATATCCCCTTTCAAGCTCACTCTGTCAAGTTCCTTCCCAATAGCTCCATTTACTTGTACGCATTTGAATTGTCGGTTAAGAATCGTATTGGGAAGAGGGTTTGCCAAAGCTAACGTCTGGCTACTTAGAATAAATTAGTTAAAGGAATAAAAAAATTTAGTGTGATCTAGAATTTGTTACCATGTTCAAGGAAAGTATATTATAATGACTGGTGCTTTCACTGTTAAGTTACTGTTTGAGAGCTGTTTCTTTGGAAAGCCCTGGGAAAGCTTGTTTTGCTTCTGAGCCAAGGGAATGGGAAATTTTGGGTTGTCTTGGAAAAACGCGGGGTTTGCAAAACCAGCGTGATGGGGAATTTCAGGAGGAAATTACGTTGCCACAGTAACTCATCAAGTTTGGATGGGAACTGGGAGTCGGTGCTAATTAGCATGAATTTTCATATTAGAGCAATGAGATGGTTTTGGGGGAAAGTTTCAGAGATATCTGCATCCTTTTTGGGGAGGAGGAGAGGTACCTTTTGGCTCTTTGGGAAATAAATCAATAAGCCATCCATTGAAGACCATTGTTTTTCTCCAACGGTGCTGAAACCCACATTGGAGGGATTTTATCGCTCCCCATCAACTAACTATATATGTTTACTCAGTGCTTTCACTCCGGTATACCAACACCAGGCCTTGTACAGGATCTGTACACACAGTCATTACATGTGTAGTCACACACACACACACACACACACGCACACACAATAATCATATAAACAAAGAAGGGGACTGATGTCGCATTAACTGCTTTTGTCATGTGCATCTCCCATTGAGAGCACCTGCCCTTGATTAAATCCATACCCCAACCCGAAATGTACACAGACGGAGATTGTCCACGTAACCCACATATCATTACTCCTTTTGTGGTTACACACAATTATTCAATCGTGAATCCCAGGATCCATTAAGCTTCTACAAAACTATCCCGCTAAGATGCAAATGAGCGGATGGGATTCCTACAGAGCTTGAATCACTACTCTCTCCAAGATTCTCAACACCACAGGATGGTTCAAGCACGTGTCAAGCTACAGATAAGCAAAATTAAAGGGGATGTGGGTACTTGTGCTGGGAGGTAAAATTTATGCGGTAAAATTACCCAAATACTTTTTTCCTGCATATATTTTACCACTGCACAAAACTTTGCTCGTGTGTACAAAAGCTATTTGATTTCCACAGACCTTATGCAATAATAACTGTTGCAGGGGTAGAAATTAAAACTGTGCAAGCAAATGCACCCGAATATTTCCCCTAAAAATTTTCTTTCTCAGTTGCATGCAAGTAAACACATGCCTGGGAAAAAATGCTTTCACTAATGCATATGGCTGCGCGGTTTATCACTTAAATAAACATTTCCCAAAAATATTATTTTCCCTGCAGAAATTTCAAAATGTTATTGTCGGGAAGTTTCACAATGGTGGAAGACATGAGTGAGAGGCGGAATAGCAATTTCCAGCAATAAAATTTCAATAAAATAAAATTCCAGGTTTTTACATAAATTGAACTGAACTGAACTGAACTGAGCTAACAGTACTCAAACAAGGTAGGATAGAGTTTTTTGGATGACACAATTTATTTTGCAGAGCAAATTCGCCAGCAGTGGGACAAAGTCTTTACTATTGGGAATTCTGAGGGAATTCCCTAAACAAGGTAAGGTTTAAGGAGCTCAGTGTTCCAAAGAAAAATAGGAATAAACTTTCGAAAATAAAATATAAAAACAACAAGGAATGTCTATTCAAACTCTGCCTCGTGACATTAGACAAATTGGCGGCCAAAGTATGACCTACGCTGAGGAGGCCGTATCAACCACGCGGAAAAAGTACACATACAAGAACCTGCGGGTGTGCCATCAAAATACATACATTTTCACCTGCCCAACTGGGCCCGCAACTTTGAGGTCTTTCCTCTGTATATTTTCTTTATATGTAGGTAAGCAAATAATATTATTATAAATAATCCAGTGTGACATTATTTCTTGGGAAATTTCCTCTTCTTACGAATATACAGATAGATATCCTCCTACTCCCATACTGGTTCTTTACCAGTACACATTATAAAAAGGCGTTACTGAAGGGAGAAATATTACTTTCACCGAAGCCAAACTTTCTCCAGTGAAAGCACCGGGAATAATTTCTAAGCACACACACACACAATAAACAATCATCCTGTCAAGTTAATTGATTTTGCTATGAGCAAAACTTTCTCCTCCCGACAGAATTGTAATAGAAGACTACTTTCACCAGAACATCGTTGAGCTGGGGGGACCAATCAAATATTTTTTTAAATCACTATGAAAAATTCAAGGTAATAATTATTATATTATAATTATCGGGTTATTTTTGTATAGCCAGTTAAACCATTTAGGAAGGTCAATAATTAAAAAGCTAATTAGTATCTCCACTGTAGTCAGATTCTCTACTTAATAGTAATTATATTATGGTGTTATATGATCCTGCGTTTAAGCAACGTTGGAAGTATTCACTTTTAAGAAATTCTATCCGCATTGGAAGTTTCCCTGCGAAACTGGAGATTATGGTAGGTCATTACAGGTAATGGGAAGTCATGAGGTACTAAAAGAGGGTGGGAGTTGTAAAGTGTGCTATAATTAGCGGTTAAATTACATACGGAGCCAACTCATTACCAAGAATCTATAGGGAAGCTGTCGGACTACCTTTTAATTTCCGGCGTTTCCTTTGAAACTCTGGAGAAAGTTGTGGGTGAAAGTATGAAATATTTGTGGCAAGGCATATGCACATAGCTCCTTCACTTATTCATTAATTAAATGCTAGCAGATTTGCTGGCGTCTTATCATGAGAAAGTACGTATTGTTATAGAATATTATTCTGGAGCTCAATGTTTACATAATGCATTTTGGGAATAAAATTTTCCCAGATGTGAATTGTAATTACCTGTAATTTCTGTACCAACAAAAATCATACTGATTTACAATAGCAATCCATGAATAATTATAAAGTACGCGAAATTTGACAAATTCATTTTGGAATCAAATCAGAATTGTTACGTCCTCAAGTTCAGCCCCATTTCAACTTGACCCAATGCCTTTTCCCAAATTCAATGGAAACCGCATGTAACCTTGAGTGCTATGGATCTAAATGTCACCTTAAGTTTCGGAAGCCTCAGTCATCATCCTCATCCTTGAGTATTAAATGTCATGTAATTTACTTCCCACACTTTGTTTAAAATTGCATGTGCATTCCGCAGTGCGTGTCCCACAGAAACCACGGATCCTTTAGACGGAGGTAGTTAATTGGATGGCAGGCTCCCTCCGTGCCTTCTCATTACAAGGCTGGGAAAACGCTTGCTCTTGGAATGTAAACAGGTACGTTGTGGATCCTTTACTGGACGTAAGTAGGTAACAATTATGTACATATTTTCCCTTTGAAGATTAATTAATTATTACAGCATACTGTAGATTATTCCCACTGGAAGTAATACCCTTAATTATAAGCAGAGCATTATTTTACAGCATTACATCTTCATAGGGTGGAAAATAATACTTTATACATAATAACATTTTCCTCAACCAGGATACGTGTTGTATAATATTCACTTATAAAATTGTACAAGTATATCAATAAAATTGTACTCCTTTTAGAATATAGGGAGAAAGTAGCTTTCTCTTCCTATGACACCCACCCTTGTAATCAATTATGCTTTTACCATTAATAAATAAAATCTGGAGAGTGGAGTACTTCCTTTCTTTGGACATTTAGAAAGACTGTCGGTTGCGCAACGTGAAGTGGGAGAAACACAAGTTTTCAATTTTAATCGTATACAAGTTGCACATCAAAATATTAATTATTCTATTCTCCTTAATTCTACTAGTCCATATGTAGATACAAAATTACCTAAAAAGTTTCTCTCTTCACAAGTTCCCATTGAAATTCCATGAATAATACTAATTATGCACATTTGACAGGCTCTGATTAAAATTTCTCAAATTCAAGGAAATTTTCCTACGAGTTGGATAACTTTCGAGTATCGAACCTACAATAACCAAAGTAAGAATTTGGATACACAAAGTAGGAAATTTTATGGGATTTTAAATTCCTACAAATATTAAGTCATTATATACGTTAGGCAGTGAACACTAAAAGTTTATTCCCAAAAATTATTTAAGGTAGTTAAATTCTGGAGGAGACAATTGCAAATTTTTTTAGCAACTTTCATCACCAGCTCGAGCTCAGGCTGTTAAAATATGTAATTTTGAATATTCCCTTGAAAAATTCATACAAACTATTAGCATTTATTGGATTCTTTCCCGCTTGAGATGATTTTAGAAAGTAAATGAGAAACTTGCTTTCTCCCTCCATTTATGTAATTACATCCTACAAGTTTTTGACTCCTGCTCCGCATGCTAATTTCTCCCAACCATCATTCAGACATTTCCCTGGTGATATGTATATAATTGAGTCTCCCATGACTTCATAAATAGCTATACCCTGAGAGCACTTAAAAATTTCCTACGACTGACTGTCAAAATATTAATTGATTTAAGTGAAGTTTACATATCTACAGAAAAATCAAAAAGACCTCTCCCCTGAAAGACTAACTTTCTAAGATTCCTCTGATTTTTTGACGTGTGCTTTGAACTTGGGCAGTAAACGAATTTTTAGGGACATTCCCACAAAATTCCCGTATGTAGATACAAACGTTATGTACATATGTACATAAAAGTAAATAAACATGTATACAGCTTATACGCACACTCCATAATTTATGTAAATGCACGTGCATTTCGTACGGAGCTCCGTTAGAAAAATAAGGGAAAGTTCCTATGAGCGTAGAAGCAGGAAGAAGAAACAACATAAGGGCGGGATAAGATCACCTTGCAAATCCTTAACGGAGCCACTGAGGGGGAAAGTAGGATTAGAAAGAGGACCCATACATACATCTATAGAAATAGAGGGAAAGAGAAAGGTAACTGACAGAGGCATGAGGCCCCGAGTCAGACACAAAGTCAACATTCACGCTCGCCTGCCTACCTTGCAATTACGTAATGATCCGTTGTCACTCCACTCGTCCTCGCAAGTGTCTCCAGGGGATCTACTCATCCTTGCAGTCCTAACTGTAGCCAGTGTTGTAGAACCAATTCATAAAGCCCAGACGTATTGTCCTGCCCTGTAAAACTTTCACTATTACAACCCAGCTCCGAACCAGTCCTCAACATACTCTAGTCTGGTCACAAAAGGAACAATGAATGTATCCACTAAATTGTTAAGATGCAAAAATGATATATTTTTCATAAATATCTCTCAAAGTCAATGCAATTCTAGGCAGCAAAACTGTACCTTAGGTTCACTTTCTGACAGCAATGAAACCTCCCATGGTCAAAATATGAACCATCTGCAACAAGCACAGAAACAATTCTCTACACAATTGTTTACACAAGAAAATATGTAGTTCCAGCTGCCATTGCACAGAAATGAAAGCCCCCATTGGTTCTTAACAGTATTTCAGGGACTCTTAATACAATCATTGATGCTCCCAAAAGTTTCCCAGATATCCAAATTTTCTTCCACAGATAGCAGTTTTTCAAGTAGAACTTTCACTCCAAGTGCTTTCACTCCGTGACAGTTTTCCTAGATAATCCGTAGCTGGTTTTTACCTATTCATTTTTTTCCTCCAAAATTTTTGCACACGTTTAGTTTTTTTTACATTTAAATGTAAATCTTGCAAAAGCGTCGTTTGTAATCATTATTGAAACCGAGGCGGGACTGTGTTCAGTTTTACATCTTCAAAGTGTAGTGATGCTTTGAATATGTGAGTTGCTGTTTAAAATATGTGAGCAAGTTCTAATTCATTTTTGGTTTTGAACAGTCCAGTGGAATGGAATTATGAATTTTTCTAGTATAAGCAAAAGCACATGTTGTGATTGCTCCTTAGCCGACGGTTCCTCCATCGTCCCTGTTCCATGACAAAGGGGAAAAGTATTATTGAGGGGAAATGAGTAAAAAGTGAGAAGTTGTGCGTTGTAAAAAGTTGGAATGGCCATAAAAGCGGATACTTGTGTCAAAGTGGGCGAGAAGTGCATCAAGTTTGAAAAGTGGTGGATGTATTGATCCCATGGGACGGAGGAAGGAAAAGGGGGAGTCGTCGTCCCCACTGACCTTGAATTACGTCGTTGATTAACCCTCTCCCGACCACCCATTTTTTACGATCCAGCTCATAGGAGTAGCTTGTTTTAAGGAAAGGAGCCTCAAGCAATAGGAGCAACTCTATTACGGGCTTTTGTTAAAAATTAAAATTATCTTTGCTATTATTTGCTGGGAGAGCTTCGCTCTTTGGTTCAACACTTCTAAAATAAGACAAACATCAAATTTCCCTCTCTCACTTTCTCCTCCCTGCCTGACAGAGTTTTGACAAGGGAGAGAGAGAAAGGAGAGAGAGAGAGAAAAAAGAAACAAGAGGACAAGTCTTGTTTCTCTTCTTCCCCTTTCTTTCTGTCTCAGAGGAGAAATAAGCAATTAACGGAGGGAAAAAGTTTTTAATTTTCCATGCAACTTTCTCCCTCCTCTCACAAGACTTTCTTTTACTTTCTTTGTTTACAAAATATTACCCCAATTATTCCCCTCTATTCGGTTGACACGGACTTCCCAAAGCGAACTCTCTTTTAATGGGAAATGTAGCCAGGACCTTAGTCCCAACCATTGTTTTACTTTATGGGCACTGTCAGAGCTCTGCTCAGGAAGAATTTACACTGGACGTTTTTCAAGTCAAGTACGAGTTCACAAGATTTTCTCCGTTGCCTTGACCTAGTAATCAAGTAATTAATTATTTATGGGGGGTGAGTCTCTCTCTCTCTCTCTCTCTCTCTCTCTCTCTCTCTCTCTCTCTTTCTCTATGAAAGAACTTTTTTTCAAATTAGGGTAATAAAATAGTTACATCAAAATTCATAAAATGTGGGGTCAAATTCGTGGGAAGGATTAAAGGTCATGGGAAAGTTTTGATTAATGCAGGGATTTGTCTCACTATAAAGGAAATTGAGACTTCATAAAAACGTCCAACTTGGAAAGTCTGAGCGGAGTTAATTTGGAGCTATGTCTTTGAATAAGGTTTTCGCCCAAGTGCGGGAAATTTTGGTTTTAGCTCCAAGTTTTGGTGAAAGTTCGAGTCATTTTTAGAATGCTAGGCTGTTGCTTGGGTTGAGCTTCTAGGAAGATATTTTTTGTAATTTGGATCAAGTGCGTAGGTTTGGTTTAATTTAAATTTTTAAACATTTTTACCTTCGGAGATACATTTTGAAGTCATTTCAACGTGCGATTTTGAGTCAAGTTTCAAGGGAAGTTTTTTTATCTGAGTTTTTGAGTCCGGGCTCATTTTATTTAAGCCTGACTTCAGCTGATGGTTATTTATAAGTGAAGTTCTGGTAAATAAGTGATTCGAGTTTGAGGGGAACCTGTTAAGTTTGGAGTTAAGTTAGAGTCAGATGTGAATAATTAAAACTTGCATTTGATCTCATTTGAAATTAATATGTATTCAAGTCATAGTTGCGATTTAGGTTCAAACTGATTTGACAAGTTTACTCGAAATCTGATTCAAATGAAAATCGTTAACTGTACTTTCACAAATTCTTTTGAAGGTGTGCTCTCTTGAAATTTCAAGTGTAGATATGCGATTTTAAATCCTATTATTAACTCTTGCAATGCATTCTGGTGTATTTGTGATGCTATAGCTCGTATCAATCCAGAGAAAGGAACCCACCTTCGTCATGAGACTGCTTCTAGACAGGGAAAATTCTGAGTGACACTAAGGTTTAGCATTTGAGAAAAAATCTTATTTTCCTAGGAAACCGAGGAAAGATTATTTAGTCGAGGGTTTCCTGGATGTTCTATTTTCTCCAAACAAATGCGACAATTCTGCTTCAGTCTGTCTTTTCTTTACCCACCTACGTGATGGAGGTTGACAGGATTTTTCTTTCCTCGGTGCACGTTCATATATTAATCCGAGCAAGGGGATCTGTGTTGACATGGATGAAGAGCTTATACATGTCAAGCGTTAAACTTGTTATCCTCATCAAAGGCGTTGTCATAGTGCAGGAGAGTTTCCTTCTAATTTTTTTCTCTCCTTCGTACCTTCCCTTTCTCTCTCTCTCTCTCTCTCTCTCTCTCCCTGTCTCTTGCTTCATCCCACATCTTGTAGAAATGCGAACCTTTTTTTTTGTAACCACTCTGGCACATGATGTAGATCTATATTTCCTCTAATTGTACGTGTGCACACATGAGGAGGGGAAGGACGATCAAAAAAGTTTTCTCATTACATTAAAAAGTTTTTTCAACATTGATTGCGTTCTCCAGGATCACAAGTTGGGATCAATTTCTGATTTCGATCCACACTCAAAATTCCAAATGCTTCCTCCCATTTGTATTTTCATTTTCCGCCCATGACCTCCAGTCTTTTTAATTCCACACTGTTTCCCCGAGAAAAAATGTCTAGATATATATTTTCGATTTGTACATTCGATCATAGTAATTACATTATATACTGAAAATAAACCCTTTTATATTGTTAGCAAAAACAAGGGCTCATTCCCAGAAGTTCCCTTTCAACCTGACCTCACAACCGAGAAGTTTACAATGTAATGAACTACGGCGGATTTTATCTACCATGAATATTTCCAAGGGTATGAGATCAAGAGTAATTATTATACTGTTCTTGAAGCAGTAGAGGGTATGTAATTGTAACAGTTTCGGAAAGTATTTCCTTTATTTTAAAAAAGCGGTGTTTTTTTCAAAGAGTTTTTCTTAATTTACTACAGACACTTCACAAGCTTGAATTTCCATGAGCCAAGGAAATATTTTGCTAAACCCTTGGGGCTATTTGGGGGAAGTTAACTCGATAAACTTCAAAGAAACTGATTTTACTTTGCGGAAGTGACTCAAACTTTACAAAATATGGGTTATTTTAAATTCAACCCGTGCATCTTCCGGTTACAAAACACAGCTTGCCTATGTGCATTTATTATTTAGGATGTGGGAATAATTTAAATAAATTGGTAATGTTTTTAGACGAGCACAGAAGCGGAAGAAGTAGTGCTACAGTAGGAGGAAGTTACAGTTGAGCTGAGGTTCATATAAAGTTTGATAAGTTCCTTTAAGAGGGTAATATGTGCATTGAAGTTGGTTCTACATCGGTTGCTCCTTGAAATGGTCATTCTTGAGACAAATATTTCCTAAAATTAGATCCAGTGGGTAGGAATTTCTTGAAGATTTTTTTCAGCTTGTCTTCCTAAAATTTGAATTTGTTTCAATCTGTGAAACGAATGACATCTAATTACTTCAACGCCATTTACAACTTTTCCTGGAGAATTCGCAATTTTAATCAATCAGATGTTGCGCCGTCATGCTGGAAGCAGTGGGTGAAATTATGCAATACAATCAGAATTTCATGACAACAGCGTTGTATAAAATTCCTAACATCGTTTGTTGTTATTTGTTCAAATTGGTTCTTCGTCTCCTTTTTTATTCTTGGAATGAAATTACACCCATGTGATGAATAATTATTTAAAGTTTAATTTTTTTGTAGGTCAACCACGGGTTACGAAATATTTACCAACGCTTATTGCAGCCTTACTCGTGAGATGCACACAGCTATGCACTTATGTACATATAAAATCATATGTAAATATATTGGTAATAAAAGCTAGGTAGATAATTCATTCGCGCATGCGCAATGAAGCGAGAGCTGCCGAAGATCCGTACGCCATCTGTAGGAGTCCATTTTGGTGTCCAGTAGATGACAGTGATTTTGTCTCACTTACCATAAATGTACATTCAACTGCTCGAGTGTGTTTCTACTTAAAATACAAATTCTAATAAGCTTTAGCCATCTCCCTACAAATTTTGTGAAAATTGATTTTTTTCAAAAAATCCAGGACATTTATATTTACATTAAATTCCATCCCTGTGAGAAAAGTTGGCGCAAAAGCTTTGTGTAACTTATTCCCTTTTTACAGATCCTTGAGATCTTTCATCCCACATAAGACTTTGACACTCTCAGAGCCAAGGATCCCACAAGAAGTAATGTATATTTCTGCGAGTGAGCCCGCTCCAAAACCACAAGACATGGCGTTACATTAATGTAATATGACATTACATTATGAGAGAGACCTTGACTGTCAGACATAACTATATACATGCTATACATTGTAATAATTATATATCTCTTTGGATATAGCTAATGAATCTACAGGGAAGATGGGCTTTGAATGGATTTGATGATTAAAGCTGTTATGATTTATGAATATTTAATAAATTAGAGCACTCTCAGAGCTCTGAGGCCTCTCCACACTCCTTTCCCTATAAATGCCAAAAAGGGAAGGACACAGAGAGAGGGGGCTGGGTAGAGAAAGAGCCATCACATTATAAATTATTTCTAATCCCATGCACTTAGTTTAATGAAGCCTCTATTCAAATTTCCCAATAATAATGCGTGGAGGCTGAGGAGCCAAATGTCAACGGAACAATCGGGCATTTATTAATTTCAGCATTCCATCTTCTCCCTTCGTGCTTCTGCATAGTTGAGCCCCTGGATGCTCTATACTCATCTATACAGTACTTTCTCTTTATAGGAGCAACCTTATTAGGATCAAAAATTTACTTTTGAGACTTCATACTTTTATTTTTAAAAAATTCAGCATTCTTCTGTCAATGGTGGTAACTCACCCAAATACCTTTTGTTATTAGTTCCACAGAGAACTATAGTCATTATGAGATCTTTTAAAATAGGAGGGTCCTGTACACACATTGTAAATGTATAAAGTCCTATCTACCGCATCTTCCTTTACGCATCCCAAATTTCTTTCCGCAACTCCCTTACAAAAGTATATGGATTACCATCAAAACACATTCAATCCTCACCATTGCTCCAAGTGTCCCTTTCAAATCATCAATTATTATGTTGGCCAAACTCCAGAGTAAATTTGGTTTTGAGGGAAAACTTTCTCTCCGTTAGGAAATTAGTGTTGTTAGATGGTTACTATACGAGGAGGGCTGGGGAGAAAAAAGTTGAAACAAATCGAATGGTAACTTTTGACCGTGTCAAATTTCACAAAACAACGGAGGCAAATCCATTTAGGAAAGCATACAATTGTAAAGAGTCAAAGAGAGAAAGTAAATTTTGGAGAGAGAGAGAGAAAGGTGAGGAAAGTTAATACCCAGTGGGAGAGAGAGAGACATAAAGAGTCAACCTGCCAAGCATGTCAGGGGATGGAAATGTATTGACAGAGTCAAAGTATAAGCAAACAAGGATGAATGTCAGACATTTCCCTCCAAAAACTCACACCCACACACACATACATACATACACACACTTGTGTAATTAAATATTCCTCACGCCTTTTCTTTCCTCCCTTTTGTTGGTCTTGTGTGCCCAAGTGATAACAGAAAACTTGATGTAGCGCGGGTGTTGCATGTTTTTTATGTAAACTTTTTCCCCCAGAGTTTTCCGCTTCCCAAAGAGCAAAACCAGGGACAAAACTCTCTTTCGGAAAAGTTTCCAATTTTTGCATACTTTTTTCCCTCCCTTTCTTCAGTGGAGGGATTCTAAACTTACAACAATTAGTGAGGAATACGTAGAAGAGGTTCATATAAAAGGTGTTTTTTATTCCTTAGTTCGAAGTTTCGGAGGGGAAAGTTCATTGCCATTGTAAACAAAATACGCGTGTGTTGATACCCCGCATGTGTTCACAGCTTTTGTGAAATACATCTGCATATTGTATGGTATCATTGAGAGCATGCCAAGGAGGAGAGAATTATGACTCTTGCATTGGTTTCATCTTAGGAGAAAAATTTCAAAAAGAAATCGGGAGTTGTTTGTTCACTGGGAAAGAATTTATCTTGCTGAGAAAACCCTTGATAATGGGGTATGTATCTTATAGCCAGAGTCAATTGTACGTTTCTTTACAGTCGATAAACAATCCAAAATCAAGGAAACTTTAATGGGCATCGGATAATGTGGACTTCAAGTTCAGAAACGAACGTATTGCTGCGACTAAATGGTCCGGAAAAAATACGTTTGATGGAAGTATAGTTTTCATTATTTTAGGATATCGCAATTTTAGTTGAACTTGAAATGTCTTTGAGTGTAGGGATACAATTGAACTAGAGATAAATGTTAAGGCCAAACCCAGGGATATGGATTTTGGTAACAAATCCATTAAGCAGTACTTGACCCAAAACTCACACAAGCGTAATGCTTAGAATAATTTATATGGTCTGGATGTTAATCTGGCCAATGAATATTTTCTGAACTAAAGCTTAACTGAAAATTGGCTCAAGTTTTGTCTTTCGATGATTCAAATTTGACTGAAATTTAATTTGGATTTTTTAAAAATTTTATTACAAATTGATCTAGATTTGGTAAAAAATTGACCTGGATTTCACTAAAATTTGAACTGAATTTAACTAAAATTTGATCCAGATTCGACTTTGACTAGTAATCAGAGAGTTAATTACCTAACATTGACCGAACGATAAAGTAGTCCTGGTTCCAACTTACCCCTTGCAAACTTTCCCCGACTGAGAGTAATTCACCGAAAAAAAGATGAACTTGACCTTGAACCCATTCCACCAATGGACAGCACCCTCCTCAAGGTACAACATTGTCTAGGAAAGAAGTTACAAATTAACAATAACAAAATGTAAAGAATAACCTCAAGGAATACTTAATCCTCAATAGTTGTCAAGGCCAAGACAGCCAACTTTCTCCTGCAAGTTAATTTTCAAAAGAGAGATGCTCCGAAGATACGAAAACATGTGAAGTGTAATGAAGACGCTGGATTTTGGTAAGAATCCTTAAAAATTGTGGGAAGGGTTAATCTATGGAGATTGAAATGTGTGGAGAAGTTAATGTGCCTGATATATGGATAAGGAAGGGCTGGAAGGAGTGGATGTGTGCGTCGACGTCATTTATGTTTAAGGAGGCTGCTGTGATGTGGAAGGAAAATGCTCCTGCTCTCTCCCTCCGCCAGCAACACTCTTTCCCTCTCACTTGCTCTCCGCTCTCTCCAGACTGCAGTAGGAACTTTATTTTTGGGAGAGGAAAAAATCTCCCGCAAGCTCTCAGTTCTTCACCAGACACCTCCGGCTCTTGAGGAATGATCGTGTGCGAGGGGAAGGTACGAGTGAAAGTTGGAGAAAGTACAGAGGATTTTTCCATATCCTAGGAATAAATCTCATTTGGTAACATTATAAGGCCGGCAGAATGTCCGGAGGGTATTATTTTTTAAGGACGTTCAACAACCCCGAGCCCTGGAACCGCCTGTCGAGTAATAAGGTTGAGTGGAGTTTCCTAAATAATGCATCCGATTATTCCTCCCCTGGAGGAACCTCAGACTATGAGAGTGGAAGTGGAGGCGGGAGTCATTTATCCATTCAGTTTGGAAGTGATCATCATTTCGAGAGTAGCTCCGTCCTTCCCACCAGTGTCATGGAGGTGGTCGTGGGGGACGATCAGGGTAGTGACAGAGGGTCGGAGACCATCCAAGATGGAACGAACGCTTTCAACGTGTCCTGGGTCTCCGTCATCCTCATGGCATTTCTGGTTATTGTCACCATTGTGGGCAATGTGCTCGTGTGTCTTTCCGTCATTTTAGTGAGGAAGCTTCGAAAGCCGCAGAATTACCTTCTGGTTAGTTTGGCCACTTCGGACCTCTTCGTCGCCCTCTTTGTCATGCCATTTGCCATCCTTGTCGAGTTTTACCAGAGCCATTGGCCACTCAATGCTGGGCTGTGCGATTTATGGGTGTCAGGTGAGTCCTCCTAATTTTCACGTATTTTTAAATATAAATAATTACATCTAATAATAAGTGTTTCGATTCAGATTTGAAATTCCCTTGTGAAAATCAGAATTTATAAATTGCAATGTAGACGTTTAAATAATATTTAACACTATGATGCTAAAATACGGCACTCCATTTACACGTTAACTTTATTCATCCTATAATTTATTTAAATATTTGCTATCTAGGGCAATGTGAGATCGAATTTCAGACGCAAAAATTTCAGACGGCGTTTTACAAAACCTGATTTCCGAAATTTCCAATAATTCAAGTAAAGTCATACAATTTAAAAACAAAAAGTTTCAAGAAAATTCGAATTTTCAAAATTTAATAAAATTTTTATTCAAATAATATCAAAAAAAGACTTTTTCAAAGTTTTTCAAGGAAAATTTTGATTCATTGAAAATTAAAAACACTGGGTTTGAAATAAAACTCTTGACATTTAAGGAGAATTTAGTGCATGATTCAAAATTAATTTTTTTTAAGTATTTCAAAATTAGTGACTTGAAACAAATTAGACAGAAAGTATAATAGTTATTGAAAATCCGAAACTTTCAAAATTTTAAACACGGCTGAGAAACTTAAAAATTCTTAGTTAGTAATAAATTTGAACAAGATTGAAAAGAAAAAAAGAAAACTAAGAAAATCAGAAATAGAATTCCAAATTAAATTAAATTTGTAAAATTCCCCTAAATGTGCATTTGAGTAATAGAGAAAAAAGAGAAACTAAAATAAGGGTTTAGAACCAAAATGTCTAAAGTAAAAGTGAGGAAGATCAGTATGATTCAAAATTCCAAAGGAGCAATAAAACAAGAATACTCGTCCTTTCCATAAATCTCCCTCCCCATTGTTCGTCCCACCTAATTTCTCTAACACAGTGAACTTTTCCAATAAGAGCACCCTAAAAGCCACAAAGTTTGACTCTTAACATGGAATGCTGTTGCAAAGAGGGAAAAATAACATTGGGGTAATTGACAATGTGTCTCAAAATTAAAGCCACTAACAATAAGCAAAAGAGCTCTTATAGAATGTGATCCCTTCCAGAGCTCGTACAAGTCCCCTGTAGTAGATTAGCCCGTATATATCTATGGATGTAGTGCAAAAAATAAAAGAAACTTTCACTTCTCCCCACCAAACACTAAAACTAAGAGGGAGAGCTGATGGATGATAAATAACCTGTCACACTCCATAAGGCTCCCACAAAAGGCTGAGTGAAGAAATAGCCAATTTCCTGTTAGACATGTCCCGGTAACGGCATCAAGGCAGAAGTACTAAATGGTACTTCTTTTCTAACAACAAGGTGATAAATGCTTGCTTCAAGGGAAATTGCATAAGCAATGAGCCTTACTCGAAGAATGTAAGCTTCTGGAAATATCTCCATGTGGAGAGGCAATCTCCTTGAATTTTTAAAGTGTAATGGTGTGAGTGTAAAAGTTAAGGAAAGTCAGGCCCAGCTCCATGAAGTTAAACTTGTAGCTTTATAGACAGTTAAAGTGAAAGTTATAGAACGTTGAGGCCCAAGCTAGGGAACGTTAAAGCAAGAGGAGCTACAGAAAATGTTGAATCTTCAGCTGGAGAAGGTTAGAGAAAGTCCTATAACAATTTAAAGGAAGTCAAAGCAAAAGCAACTGAAGCACATGTTCCTGACTCTCCTTTCCCCACGAGTTAAAAATTACAGCCCTGGAAAAACATTCCGTACTTATTTTTCTCGAGAGAAGAATAGTAAGCGAAAATTTTAGAAAAAGAAATTGGGGGGAAAGTACCTAGGGCTTATGCAGAAAGAAATCCCTGGAGGAATACGTTGAAAGAATTACTCCCTCCAATTGAGAGACTATATACATATATATACGAAAGGCACTGCTGACCTTCATTGACCAACCCCAGGGGATAGAGAAAATTGCCATGAATTAAAAACCTTATCGCATTGATCTATTCGAGAGCAATCGTTTTTACTCAATCTCATCCTTTCCTCGAGGAGAGAAAAGAAGAGAGAAAGAGAAATCCGAGGCAGGGGAAGAGAGAAAGCAAAGGAAATATCATTGGGACTTATATGTGTGGATGTCTGTGTGTCCGCTCTGAATCTGAAGAATAGCTTCGGAATAGTGAAAGCCCCGTGAATGAGCTGTATCATCCGAGAAGTTGCTCAATCCTGCCCTCCAGACTTTCTCTCTAGGATATAGGAATAGCTCCTTTACTCAATTGAATGACAAGCCTAAGTAGACTCAAATCCTCTTGAGGTCTCACACTTGAACGTTGGAAAAACTCGGATATTTCTTTGTAATCTCATCTTAAGCTCCAACCACTTCAACTCTTCCCTTTTACTTTTCACATATCCATCTCTCCGACAAAAATTTATCAGGATTTTCCCCAACGATATTTTCTCCCCTGCCCCTCATAATTGTTCCGTCCTTTCTATATATTTTTTTTATCATGTCCTTTCTCTTCCTTTCAATTCTCCACTCCTACGATGTATACAGGAATCTCTTCTTATCAGAGCATCCCTGAAGAATTCAAAGCTCGGGAGGTGCCCAAGCCCTGTAGGTATGAAAATGTCACTTTTGTCAGTTCAATTTTTTTCTCGACATTAATCTATTAAGTATTTCCCACTCGTAGGACAGGATTTCAAGAAATTCTTTCAAAATCCGGGTGAAAGTATCTATTTTTACACCAAGGGTTTTGTAGCACGGACAATGTTTTTTTCCTACTTATTCTTAGCCGGTGTCCTGTCCCAAAGCATATAAATATTTTATACTGAAGTTTTTCCTGTATCACACTCCAGTCTTTTTATTAGAAATTTCTTAATTATTTAAATATGCACAGAGCATGGATACAGCAGATCTTTTCTTTCTACCAAGATTTTTTTTGTAGAGAGATTGTGCTCTTTAAATTGTAAATATTTTTTGTATTTAACACTAAAAATGTATTTATCATAATGAAAAATAGAAAGAGAAAATTCCTCCAAAATTTTGTTTCAAAAGAGAAAGCACTAAAAATCAGAGGGATGTTCCTCATAGCGTGAAAGTACTTTACCTGAAATTTATATATTGATTTTTTCCGGGATGCTAGAGATAGCTCAATCTTCGATGTAAGTAATTCTACTGGGGAAAATCTACCCCTTCAATTTTTATGTTATAGAATTCCCGGAACCTTGAATTGATACAGTGTTCTCTCGATATCAAGACCTTGAATTTATAAGAGGATTTTATCTGCTATAATTTAGCTGGAGAAAGTTTTTTAAGGTATACCCGCTCATGTTGTTTTTTAAAGGTATTTGTATGAGCTGTATTTCCTTACAAAAGCAAGAAATATCTTACAAATAAAATTCTACTTACTTTAGGGGAGCTTCTTTAAAGATACGGTTGTTTATAGAGTACGCGGATGGTACAACTTCTAATTGTAAGTATTTGTCCAGCTTTTCAAAGTATTCTGAATGAATTTTTTTTGCTCTGAGATAAGTAAGAAACGATAGTTTTTAGTTTTGAACTTTTCTACCGATTTTTGAACTGTCAGGATTTTTTTCTTTCGGAGAAAGGGAATCTCCAATTGAAAAGTAGCAAGATCTTAAGGCTCCCCTGCTGGAGTTACTCTCATTCTTATTTTTTTCCTGGGGCTTAATCCGTGAGCACGGAGTTCGTAGCAGAAGCGTTCTGGTCATTATTGCTTTTTTCCTATTGGAGATAGGATTTATATGTTTTCGCTCTGCTTTCTCCGAATTATATACTTTCCCTGAATTTTGATACTTTCTCTTACTTTCCCCTTTAAAAATCAACCCTTTTATTCCCACTTGCTATTTAAGTCACAAGTGAAAGTTAGTGAAAGCAAAAGGGAAGTCGGTGAAAGCGAGGAAGGGAAAGTGTAGGATGAATTGCAATGTCTGTATTGTATTTGTATATAGGAAGAGCACGGAGTCTCTAGAAACTCAACAGAGTTGCTTCTTCATTTGAAAAGAGAATCTTCATCAAGAGGCTTTTGGAGTCCATGAAGGATTTCCTTTTACGTTTCTCCGCCCCTCTCTTTTGATACTCTTCTATTTCCCCTCTCACAGGTTTTCACTCACGGGGCTCAGTCTCTCTCTCTCTCTCTTTCTCTCTCTCTTTTGGAATTTTATTGAAAAGTCATTGGGAGGATTAGGGGAGGAAATTAGCTGAGATGGAAGATTTTCCTTCTGATTAATAATAATAATAATATGATTAGCTCCGTAAAACACATATGTAGAAAATTAGCGGGAAATATTATACTTCCCACAACGGCCTGTCCGACCTTTGTAGGGATTCCTCATTTATGGGAGAGAAAGTATTTGGAAAATTTGAAAGAGAAAATTAAATCTCCCAGGATCTCTTTTCAATGCGGGGAAAGAAGTCGAGGATCCGAGATTGAATTTCCATATTCTCAATTACGACTCAGCAAAAGTAACACATGCATATAATCTATCTCCATTCAAGCTCCTTTACAGGATGGGGCTCCTTGTATGGAAATTTAAATGAGATAATTTTTCTGGGAATAATCCAGTTTTCTCCAATATCCTTTTAATACTTTGTATTATGTGTGGAAACCCAGCCTGGTTCTGTTGGAAGGCTACAGTCTTTTTAGAACTCCTAACCCTTTTAGCCTCCGACGTGATCTTTATAATGGCTTCCAGAATTTACCCTCCATATATGTAAATGTACACATGTGTATGTATGTACATATGCACGTTGGTATGCTAAAAGTCAGATTTTCAAAGTTAACTTTTAATGATGTTATTATGTCATGCCTTGTAAAGACTCCCAGGAAGAATCTTTACTTCAGATGAGGAAGCCAGTGAGCGAGATTAGTTTCCTTTTTTATAGTCGCTTCATATTACAAATCACAAAGTTATAAAAACTGACTGATCCTTTTACACTACATTATCGACTTTATTAAGGGGTTTTTTAAATGGCTTTAAAAGCCGGAGCTAATTGTGAGACTCAACTAAGTAGAAACAATAATAATTACATAATTACGTAAGATGACCTTAATTATTTACCACCCTGCCCTAGACGTTATGAAGGAGTAGCTTATAAAATGCTTGATTTCCCGTTTGTAGTAAATTTAATTCCGAATTTTCTAAAATTTACTTTATTCACCTGGATAAATATTTGTGGCCACAGAGACGTGAAGCAAAATCGGTTTCCAAGAATGTCAATTTCTTATTTTTTATTGTCATCCACAATTTTTTCTGAAAATAATTTAACGTTATATTGTAAGGAGTGTACTAGGGTTAATGAAAAACTGTTTTAGGTCTCTACGTCGAGAATTGTGGACGACTGAAATAGACAGGGAGTAAGGTTGGAGAAATTTTGTTGTAGGATTAATACCGAATGTGGAGAGGAAATCATTTCTAATGTTATAATTTTATAATAGTAGACCTGGTACTTATTCAATTTTATTGAGACTCATTTTCGTCAATAAGTCTTAAAAATTGAGGCCACAGCATCCAAAATTACTCCATTATAAAATGACATCAGATATTCTTCCTCTGCATTTTCTTCAAATGTGTCACTCGTGCAGAATTTATCCAGCGTTCCTCCCTCGCGTCCGCAATTTTCAAATTAATGATCTATCAAATCACTCTCCATGTACATAGCTCATAAATTTTCTCACAAATCAATGAACTTTTGAAATTTCGAAAATTTGTGGCCATAAATTTTGGTCACGGGCAACATGCACTCCTTTTGGAGCCTTCTACTTTCAGGACGTTTTTGTCACGGGCCGGCAAAATTCCGATTTTTGTATTATGGTGTTTTCTGTTGGCGGATTCAAATTTTGAAAAATTACTGCCGGGTTAAAACTAGTAGGGCACCATTTGTACCAAGTACCGACGGGAAATATAATTATGTGTTATATATTACGCTCACCTAGTACTGGTTACCGGAAGAAACTTTGCTGTATTGTGGTAGACGAAAAGGGATGCCCAACTTTGACAATTAAATGTCCAGGGAACTAAGGAGTTGGTCATTGGGTTTGTATTTCACATAAAAAGTACGCTTTGATAGTTATCCTCTGCAGGGCTTATAACAGGGCTAACTTCATTTGACTTTTCTTCTCCAGAAAGTTCCTTAGCATGCTGGCCACAAAAGTTAGTAATGAAACTCTTGTGCTGGAATGTTGTGACTAGAAGACATTGTCATTGAGGTGTTGTTAATTTTGATGTTGTAATGTCTTTAGTGAAAAATGCAGATGACCGGTGCTCCGTCATATCCTAAGAATAAATATTACATAATAATTTACAGTGTTCAACTTTTGTGCTTACATTTCAAGAGTTCTAATAAGTCACACAAAATTTCATGTGGATTACAAACTTTGTCGTGTACGTATAGCACGTGTAGCAAGTAGCAACATAATAGAAATTTCTAAGATATTTAATATTGCAGTTGATCTTTCCTATCATACATATTTATCCACACAAGTCGTCTCCAACTTGAGCAATAAATGCATATGCAAGGCTTCTACCAGTAAATACAACATTGTAAGAAAAGCATTCAAAGTTGAGCATCAACTTCACCCATAGTTTCTAAAGCCTTAACTTCTCACACGAATTTGGCCCCATACATACGTCATCTGCACAAAGCTCAGACTCAAAATAAAACTTGACCTTGCAAAAAATAAATTTCCTCGAATTTTGAAATTACTTTGAATCAATCCGGGAAATCCCAGGTTTTAAATAAAAGTCTCAATTCTTGATTCCGATCTTGTCAACCATATCGACAATTTAGCCTAAATTTGGTCGAGGCCAGGATTGGAGTATGTACTTGCTTAAATATACAAGGGTGACGGAGTGTGCAGACATAATTAGCCTAATAAATGTTTCGAGCTTGCAGAATCAAAACTATAGGCAATAAAATGAAGAGATTGGTGGAAGAAAATTGAAGTGCGTTTGTATCGCCTAAATGACTTCCGAACGGCGCTCTGTCTAATTACAAGGTTGAAAAGTGCCGGGCACTGCCGAGACAAAGAAGACAAAGGGAATTACAAGGGCAAATGTTTAATTTAAGAGTGAAGTAATTCGATTTCCTTCCAGAGCTATACCCGTGCTCTCTCCCATCCCTCTTCCCATTTGCAAATCTGACTTGATGTCATAAAGCCCAAGTTGTTTCTTTCCTCTTTTCTCGTCTCGTCCCCTCTCTCTGGCTTATTTCTGGCCCAGTCCAAAGCCATGAGAATGATGATGGATATAAATCCTATGAGGAAGGACTTATGTATATATTGAATTCCTCCACGACTCACTCTCTCTCTCTCTCTCTCTCTCTCTCACTTTCTCTCTTTCTCTTTCTCTCTCTCTCTCTCTCTCTCTCTCATTTTCTCGCCTCGCGTCATTTCATTCCGTTGTCCCAGCAAATCCAGCTTCTCTTTCCTCAGATAAGCTATTTTATCCCTCTCTTTTTTAGCCCATGTCTTCTAATGAATTCGAAAAGCTGAGTGGAAGCTACAAAATCCTTTTCTAATGCTTTTTAATCAAAAATGTCATCCGCCACACAATTCCCCTTTTTATGTGCCCAGCCTTGTTTCTTGTAATTAGTCCGATTCCCCTTTTCCATTCTCGCAGCTCCGTTCCATTGAGGCGTGACGTGTCAACTTGGCCAAATTCACAAAAATCAGCCCTCATTCTGATTTACACTTTTTAATAACTTGTTTTCTTTTACCACCCCAATACCCCCGAACCTTATGCTCTCCACCTAAATTTCCTAAGAATATATTAACAATTGGGGATAAAGTTCCCTAAATTTTGGAACCATTTTTTCAAGACAGCAGTGTGCTACGATCTAGCCATTAAATCCTGAGGAATTGCTCTGGGTTTTCTTGCCATTATTGCCAGGTTTGAACCTTGTATTTAGTCCTAGGATGGAAAAGTATTTTAAATCATCTTTTTCTGAGCAGTGACAGTAGAAGAGAATTATTGGACAATAAATTGTTAAATGGGAAACAAATATTAAAAACAATGTATGAAGCCATGGCTTCAAGGAAATTTAAAGTCTTCATTTTGCGTCTTTTTTATATAAGAATCAAATAGACAAATTAATCATTTTTTTAAAAACCTAACATGTTGCTGTTATTTTATCCTTTCATATTATTTGTTCTTTATCTATATTTGTCTAATTTATTATTACTGTACTTAAGAGCCAGGATTTAATTTGATGGAAATGCAATTAGGGAATTATGGTTAGGTTGTAGGGATATTAGGTGAAGAATTGGAAACTGTTACATCACATGTCTTTCAGAAAACTAGGAATAGGCTGTTTCCCTAATGCTTTTGAATTACTTTTGTCAGATCAGCACTGGGATTGTTTACACATTTCCTCCCCTGCCCGAATGCATGACTACATTTGCTGACAAAGCTGACACTGATGTTTGTGGGCGTTGAGGAATAATCAGATTTGTATTTGCACATTTGCTCACACAGATAAAGGAAGGGAAATAATCGAAACACACTGTATTCACTCTTGCTATTATTCCTACATACATACATACATACATACGTACAGTGCACTCTCGCTGTGTGTCCTGAAAGGAAGGAGAATTTGATTACTATAATTAATCCTACGTGCTCTTGTGTGTATCATATCAAATCAGGTTTGAGCAAATCCTTTACCAAAGCCAGTTATTAAAATTCAAATATTTATCCGAGCTCGCTAGGAAATTTTTAATGAAGTCCACATTCCAATGTCCAATGCTTTCTCTTCAAAAGAGCACCCACACAAGGAAACGTCGGACTTTGCATATTCTTTTAAATGGAGAAAAATTAACGGTCGTATGCATAGATATGGGTGTGGATATTGAAATTTGTACAAATATTGATGTTTGCCCCAATACTGTAAATACTATTGTGGGGTCCATAATTGCAGGAGTACACACCGTGTATACTTTGTTTGTGTTTAATTTAACTCTTGCGTAAAATTCCTGGCAGGATTTAGGATAAAAATTAGCATTTGTCTCATAGGGATGTACCCAATAATTTTTATCCCCTACCCATATAGAGACAATATAGTGTAACAGACTTCACAGGGGTATTTTGTAGTGATAGAGCATTAAATGACAGAAATTACTTGGGGAAGTGTGTTTGTGTGTGTGTGAATATTGTGATGGAGAAAAAGAGTGTTGTGTCTGACAATGCACCAATTTAGCTCCATCCTTTAGACTACAGTTTTAGTTTGAATGCCAAAAGCTGCTAATTTCCATCCTTCCACAACTGGAACCTGAAATGGATCAATCCACAGAGAGTCGCTAGTACTTTCTCCTATTATATAAGCAAGAACGAATGGGTAGGATATGCAAAGGATAGTTACACTGACTCTTGTTATTTTAACAAATGTAAAAACAATAGAGGTGGAAACCACAAATTCATTTGCAACTCCAAGCGCCCAAGTAATAACAATCGACTCACCCTATATGTATGTATTAAAAGATACATATAATTACTCTCACCACACCAGAAGGAATTGCTTCTATTGTAAATACACAACGGTATAATAAGGATGACAACAAATAGCCTCAGATTTAAATTTAACAGCTTACAACTATGGAGCTTTGAGAGTTACAAATTACCAGTGGTAATTAATTTTGACCGGGTACATATTTTCCGATGGCAGAAGAGATGAAAGACTTTCACAAATAGAAATTTTATCCCAGCCAATTTGATTAGGTAGGAATTTCTTGGGAAACATTTAATCAATATTTCCATAGATACCTGTATAAAATCCCAGCATCACAGGTGTGTGCATATTCTATTGACTGGAAAATAATTTTGACTAAAGTTAAAAATTTGAGAAGTAATTAAAAAATTGAACAAGGTCATAACATCATTTCCAGCAATGTTAATAGCTCATTTTAGCCAAAATATCATAATTGAGAAAATTCTGTACATTCATCATAACTGAGAATTAACATGTGTATAAAAGTTACATGTTAGTAAGCAAAATTGGACATCTGAACCCCAGCAGAGTATTAAAGAGAAAGAAATTCCAGTCACAAATTTTGCTTCACATTTTCGGTAAATTTTGATTCAAAGTTGTCTCTTATTTAAAATAAATTAATATTTCCAAGTAATACGGGAAATTATGGAGCTTAAAAATTCAGCTACATTTCGGAAGCCGCAAAATGAAATTTTTGAAGTTTTGATGAGTAAAGTTGACTTCAATAATTATTAAAAAAATTGGTACTTGTAATTTCAAAGGCTTGGAGACAGACTGTTGTTATCCTTAGCCCAAATTACATGGGAAACATTAAACCTGGGAAATATTAGACCGCATCCTGAAATTCATAGGAATAGCTTCCCTACTCTGTACGCACTTTCGATTAATTTGCAAAATGTTTGAATTTAATGTGTTAAGAGACTATAGAGGGAAAATCATGTCCATGGAATAAGTGGCCAATTAAAATCCGAGGACTAAAGAGGGGAGGATGAAAGGGCCGATCAGGAGAACTTATTTAAATGAATCCCCTCAAAATCTTGAAGGGTGGAGGAGGACTAATGAGAAAATGAAATATTAACAGGGCTCTCAATACTCTTTTTAATAATAAGGCCCAATAGGTGAAGGAGAGGGGGAAAGTAAATTGGAGAGAAATGTCAAGTATTTGGGGGGCATTATAGGCGGAAACCATCAAATGAAAAGTAGCTCCAGCCCCCCCCCCCCCAAGAGTAAATACAAGAAGGAAATGTAATCTCGTGACAAAGGCTTCTCTGAGGATGCTTAAGCGGACCGATCTTAATGGAGGAGTTAATAAAAGATGGTTTTTGGTTGTTGTGTAACAGCGGACGTGCTTTGTTGTACAGCATCAATATTAAATCTCTGCGGCATTTCCGTGGACCGCTACCAAGCAATCACAGCTCCCTTCGACTACTCAGCACGCTCAACGCCCAGGAGGATGCTCACCGTCATCTTTGTGGTCTGGCTGGGATCCGCCTGTGTCTCTCTCCCTCCCGTCCTCCTCATCGGTAATGAGCACTTCGACTCACATGAGGTGCCCACTTGCAGCGTCTCTCAGAATTTCTGGTCAGTTTCTCCTTTTGTCTCACTTTGCCCTCATCATAGCTTCCGCCCTTGTAGAGTCTCCTCCAACTTTCCCTCTTATTTTGTAACTTCAGTCCCCTTTAGTATTTTCCCCTATTTTAAAATATAAGCTTTCAAGTAGTATCACGAACGTAGATACTCCTGTCATAAAGATGTATCTATGTATACACCATGAGTTTTGAACTAATTACTGATAGAAAACAAAAAATTCACTGGAGTTCGGATACCGGTTGCCCTGACAATGGACGCATTCAAACCAATATTACAAAACCCCAGGATATTAGAAACTAAATAAAATCACATTTTGAATGCTAAAGCACAAATGTAATTACTTGTGGTTTAAGTTTTTGTATGGTTTTAGTTACCTTGGTAAGATTTTGAGTGACATTCCCGGAAGTTTTACTTACATGGGCTTGAACGGGCTTGAACCAAGTTTCATGTCTAAGATTCGTCCTATTATGAGTTGTGCTCTTTTGATAATTTGCACTGATGATTGTATTATTTAAAATGTAGAGTCACAAATGAAAATAGTTATCCGTAGGCTTCTAATGAGCTTCAAATTGGGCTAGTGAGTTAGCTTTAAAAAAAAATCAAGACATATTTAGGGAGAGCTTTATTGTAAATATTAGGTTTAAAAAAAATTGCATGAAATTCTTTGAGCTTGAAATTGAATTATTATCGGAATTTCACGCTTGAGTGTTTATATGTATACAAGGCCTAGGACATTTTTCGAGGACGGGAACGAGTTTCTGTGAGATTCTTAAAAGGAATTTTGCCACGTGGAAGGGCTCAGAATTTACATGTGAATGGAAGTGATTAAGGGTAATATTCATGTATTTGAATATGTAGGTATCAAATCTACGCCACGATGGCCTCATTCTACATCCCCTTATGCGTGATGGTGGTTGTGTATGCCAAGATCCTCCGCGTGGTCACGGACAAGAAAAAAGAGATGAACTGGAAGAAGAAGTCCTGCTCCCTCCCTGGACACTTCCAGCGGACACCGTCCTTGAGTACCACTTCTGGGACGGATGCTCGACGGAACCAGATCCAGATGTCCCAGATACGGAACATCGTCGTCACTTCCAAGCCCACCGGCGCCACTATCACTTCCAAACTCACCCCACGGACCTCTCTCGATGTGGGCCTCTCCGAAGGGGGGGATCGACGCCTGTCCTCCGAGACTCACCAGCAGAAACTCCCAGACCAGAAAGATGATAATACAGAAGATGAGGAAGATGCCGCTCAAAGAGCTCGGAGGTCCCTTCTGCCCTGCATTTCCATCCCGGTCCCACCCAGGAAGAAAAGTAAGTTCGATATCGTTAGCCTTCCTCAAAAATAACTTAAATCTGTATGAAGAGATATAATTACAACATCCAAATAAAATCCTCCTCATCTCTTTACATGCAATGAACTATGTAAATGAGGCTTTTGCCCAACTTTGTCCTTAGAACATTCTCTAGAATTTATTTTCCCTGACCCACATCATATTATTTTAAGGCCTCAGTTTTTTCAAATTTACAATTTTCACTCAAACATTGTCATCCTGCGTGTAACAATTTAAGTTACACTAAAAAGTTTTATTTCTTTGGGGGTTTCCAGGAAATAAAAATTTTATCACCTGGAGAAAATTTTATGGGATAGTCAACACGCTGCTTCTTCTTGCTTCTACATTGTGTTTTATTAGAGTTGGAAGAGCAATCAGCATCAAAGATTATGAGAAGAATTCATAAAATATGGAATGACAGAAGCCTAAAAACATATTTGTTTCTAATTTCAATAATTCAATAATTCTCCTTTTGCAAAATTCTTATGTTGCTATAACGTTTTGACAACTGAAGCCGGAAATATTCAATTAGGCCAGGGATTCAAAATTGGTAAAATTTCTGAGAAAATGTTTTAGAAAAAGTGGGGAAAAGTGTCTTCTGACTTCTCCACTTTCTTTGAGTAAGCTAAAGTGCGGAAATAGTTTTTTGGGACATTGTAGATATATTTTGAGGTCTATATTCATGGAGAAAGTAACTGTTACGGTGTATCAAAAATAGCATTATTGTTACTGCTCAAAATATCCCATTATTAATGTACATTTCCAAAGGTCGTTCTAAATATGTAAACTATCATGTGAGACAAAAATGCAAGTTCCGATTTTAGATGAGACATCCTAGCAATTATCTATAGTTGAACCGTATACGCAAAAGTGGATCTGCATACATGCATGTAAAGCAGAGAAACATCTAGCATATGCTTTCGAGGCCCCCTTTATATATTTTAAATACTTAAATCTTACCAAAAGAGAAGCCAGGGATCTTTGAAATGGGAAGATCAAAAGATGGAAATAATTGGTTGGAATATTATTCAAAATTCTTTTTTTTCTAGAAAGTCTATTTACAGAATTGGATAAGAAAAAAAAGAATAAAAATATTTTTTTTTTAAAGAAAGAATATAAATATGAATTGCAAATTCGTATTTCCCTTTGAATCTCTTCCCAAGCGTGGGGAAGACATATAGTCGGGTAATAAAGCTCAAATGATGATAGTATGGAATAAATGGGGACTCGTGGAGAAAGTAAAGTAAGGTTAACCATTTGAGACCCAAAAGGACAAGGGACTCACATTCAGTGAAGGATGAGGGATTGTGAGAGGAGGATCAATTTCGAGAGCATTTGCTCCTTCCATTTCTCTTTCTTTTTTTCCCCCTTCTATCTCATCCCTCTACTTTCTCCGCTTTCTCCTTTTGTCAAATCTATCTTCACATTGTTTATCATTAAACATGTTTTTATTCCCATTTTTTCCCTTCCCTTCCCGGTCTCCTCTGATATCTACCTTTATATGTAGATACATTTGTGTAGACATAGACACGTGTGCTCAGATATGTCATTGCGTTATATATGACGGTCCTAGAAAAATCTCTCTTTTTTTCCCTCTCCGCTTCCCGTGTCGTCCAGAAGGTACTTACTCTTTTTTTTTTACTCCTGACATGTTCGTCCACATGGAATTTCTCCCGGTAGAAATTTTTTCCCTGGAATTCCAGCTTCTTGTTTATGGCAGAACTTTGATGAGGTATATTATATAAATATACGTTTTTCGTGGTAGATTTTTTTTCTTATGAGTGGGACAGGAAACGCTTTGGTTGTTGATTCAAAAGGAAACCAATTTGTTTGTTTGACTTGTTCTCTTTCTTTCCCCTTGATTTCCCTATTTCTCATGCTCTTTCCCTCCTCTCTCTCTCTCTCTCTTTCTCTCTCTCGCTCTCCCTTTCTCTTACTTTACCAAGAGCAACTCTGTTGCGGTTTTTGTGGGAGAAAAGCCTTGATGTTTCATTTTTTCCTCAATTGCTCAAAGCCTTTACTTTCTTTATTCTTGATTCTGACGGAAATCTTGAGCTCCTTTCCCTTTATTTGGGGTTCACATTTAATCCCGATACAACTCCTGGGCTTAGTCTTACGTTTATTTGACATGAAAGCCTGATTGGGAATGAATATTTATTTGCCTTTACATTTTCCTTGATTTCAACGCCGTTTGTTTTATTTCCCTTTTGTTCGCACACAACTACAGTAGTATGTAGTTCCAGGGATTTGGCTGGTATTCTCAACGTCTGGCTAATGTAGTTTATCGTTCGTCCCAGATTCCCAGAGTCTCTTTCCTTTTAGATTTTTCTCTTGTTAGCATATTATGTTATTACATATGTATCTCCATATAAAAATTCCCGGGAAATTGTACGGACTTCCTAGTCCCAAAGGTTACTTGTTAGTTTTGGCTAATTCCAACAAGTTACGTATCAACCTCGTGTAGGCACAATTGAGCGAGAGATTCGAGTCATGCATTGAAAATCCTTCAATATTAACAATTTGAGTTACAATGTCTCTTACTTTCTCCAATCGAACATTGTTAACCTTCAACAGAAACTTTTGGTTGACCCGCGAAGCTTTAAAATATCTAAAGACATTCAGAAATATTTTAATTGCAGTATAAAATGAACACTCGAGTTACAAAAAATTCGATAAAAATCTCTGTAATAACTTAAGCTATTAGGGAGTTAATCATAAAATATTTTTAATATGAGGTTACGTAGAAAAAAGCGCCCAGGGTTAGTTTCCAGCCTTTTAAATAATTATGAGAGAAGACAGGACAAATAAATCAGCTGTTGTCTGTTCTATTGGTTCGTATGCAACTGAACTTGCATTAGAGGATTGCATGGAGGGGGCGGCGGAGGTATAAAAAAACAGGAGAACTGTCAGAATAACATAAATCCCGTCCTTTAAGTTTACCACCTCAATTTCTCAATGTCCAAAGTCAAGGGGAAAAGCGCATAGTGTCCTCAGAGAAACAATGTAAGGAGGAATGGCCAGGCATGGTGTAGGCATGCTTCTACTTCAGTATATGTATCTATCTGTAATAGTAAGGGAAAAAATTTATTTGCTCTGTATTCATATCTTCTATGAGCTTAAAAGACAAGCGGAATTGACAGGAGGATAAATTGTTTGAATAAAATATGAGCGAGTTCCATTTAGGAGTGATGAATGGTGAGAAGAGAAAAGCCAAGTATAGCTTATTGTTTTCCATGGATTGAGTAACCAGCTTGGAGATATAGGGCTCTTCCCTACAGTTGTGTTTCCGAGATCTAAGAAATAAATAATTACGTGTGAAGGAGATGATGTTGGGCATTGTGCGCGCAAGGATCGCGGGAATGGTTGAAACAAAAGGGATTCTACAATTGGGAGAGGAGAAATTGTTCGGATGAAATAACTGATTGTGGAGTCGCAGCTCCTTCCAATAATATATTTCTTGTCCTTTGTTTGTTTCCTTGTTGCTTTGCGTACTTTAGAGAGATTTCTGGGGGGATTAAAGGAGCACAAAGCATCCACCACGTTGGGAATCATCATGAGCGCATTCATCATTTGCTGGCTACCTTTCTTCGTCCTCGCGCTCGTCCGACCCATTTTCCGTAAGCAATACATTATAAATGCACACTCAACCCTACTACAGTATAATTGTACAGAGGATCCTTCCAGATAGATTCTACATATGGACCCAACTCTAGGAAAACGTACAGAGATAGATACGTGCACATTAGCACGACTCCTCTATCTCCTTTCATGCCTCTCACTTCAAAGCGTCCATTAGCATTTGAAGAAAAACATGCACGAAAGACAGTCTTAAAACAGAATCTAACGTTAGGCATAAACATCCCGTAAGGTAGAGCTCCGGTCGGCGAGATCTCATCAAAAAGACGAACCCAGCTTTACTTCACATTTTGAACTATAAGACATTTCCATTGCAGATTCGAAAATGTAAAAAAAAAATTATATTGACTATGTATACAGTACAACCCGTGTGATTTGTAATTGAGAGAAATTTTTCATGATATTCTCACAATACCCCAATGCAAATTTTTCTGTAACTTTCACTCTCACGCCAAAATACACATCTACTAAAATGTACTTGATCAGAACTGGACGAGAATATTTAGAGGCTCAACTTCAACCCGAACCCAAGCATAGCCTCTCTGGAGCCTAATTTTATACGAACATTGAACCCAGTCAGAACTTTCAAGTCAGAAGCTTGAACCTGAAAGTGAAATTTATATTTCAAGGAGTAAAATACACAGCCAAAATAAATAAAGGCACCCGGGGAAAGCTTAAAATTGTCATGTTTTATTTGTAATTACATATTATTTTATACGCTACTCTTGAACCTTGGGAGGTCAAGTGCTTTTAATGAGTTGAGGTTGTTGTAGAACCTACCTCCCCTCCCCTCCCCATTGGTTTGTGGTTTGGAAGTTGAGTCAAAAATTGAAATAGAGATGGGATGAAGATTATAGGCAGGATTAATTATGAATGCAGTAGGAAATACTACACACGTATGTATGTACATAGCTACTTTGGAGTGCAGTATGCTTCTGGTAATATATCCGGAAGGGAAGATGTGGAGAAGATTTTGAAGACAGATAATTAATAATTTTGGGATGTGGGTAGATGTGGAGATTCCAGAGTGGATTTCCTCCCTATTTAATTGGCTGGGGTATGCCAACTCAGCCCTGAATCCGGTCATTTACGCTACCTTGAATCGGGATTTCCGGCGCCCTTTCCGCGAAATCCTCTCCTTCCGATGTGCCACCCTGGACTCCATGATGCGGAAGGAGTTCTACTTGGAACAGTACGGTGAGGACACGGATAATCTCCGCAATAAAGCATCCGTCACACTCATTTTCCTCGAGAATGGGAACATCTCTGAGCCTCTTCTGTAATAACAAAATATATTTAAAAAAAAAAACCAAACATTAGATATACTCCGCGTTATGTAATAAATAATTCCTAATACTCAACTCATCACTCCAAGGTACTATAATAATTAATACATATTTAATTATTTATGTCATAATCATAGGATCAAGTCCAGATTTCCGGATCTGGATCACAAAGGGGAATTGCTGTAACTTCTTCACTCATGTAAATACATATGTATATATCTAATTACAGATATAATTATATATGTAAGTGTTGTATTAAGTGTATACGCCGGGGAACAGCTACAGGCTGTGGAAATAACTTTGAATTCTACACGTTTAAGCAGTAACTCGTATGTGCAGGGTCATGCACCTGTTTTTATCATTTCCGAGAGATTTTTCGTATCAAAAGAATTTCTTACAATGTCGAGCTTGTACAGTACCTTTTCTTGTATGAGGTTATATGTACGTGTGGGATTTTATGTGAAATAAACATGTTTTGTCATAAGTCTCGGGCCTTTTATTCAATTCTGAAGATTTCTTCTTCATGGTTTCATTATAATTTGTAGGCCCCGGGGTGAGTCACAGGAGTAATTAAATTCACAGAGTGTCCGAGAGTTGGATCTTATCTGGGCAGATTAGACGGTGCAGTGGTGTCAAAAACTACGGAGATTTAACTGTCAGGAACATGAATTCATAAAGGGTCATAATGTCATAAATAAATAATTAGCTCAAAAAACTCATCCTTTCATAACGTAGGACAAAAGACAGTTATAACATCAACTGACATCTCTTACACAGTAGAAAATATCGTCAGTGAGGAGGCAAAATGCACAAATGAGCGCAATGGGACACTGACTTAAAATGTCCGATTCCCCCATTTTGAAGAAAATTATTTTCCAGATTATTTAAAATTTGATTCATTCAGTTAGGTCAAGAATTGCAATAAGAATCGTTGTTACGGTGAAACAAAGCTGAGATATTTTTAGGATTTTAAACATCAGGAATTCTGTCTGTGGGGACATTTTTTTTTTAATTAATTCTCATGCATTTTTACACATTCGCTTGTAGGAAATTATATGGGCTTTCCAAGGAGTTATCCGAAAAGTCCCTAATTTTGTAATTGGAGACCTGAGACCTTACTCATAAAAGCAGGAAGAAACGTTAAGGTAACTCAGATTCAGGAGAGAAAGATACAGAAAAAATTGAATTGACATTATTCATGGGCGGTCTGCTGTTCATAAAAATATTTTGAATAGATTAAATGATAGAATGAATGATTTTATAAAAATCTAATTATATGACGACTCATTTAAAGTCATATCATTCTCGGGACCTAAAAAATCTGAGTCAGAGTTTATGAATTGTTTTTCCGGAAGATGAGTTTCCCAACCTGCTCACTGCTTTTACAACATAATTTATAACGTAGAGATGCATACATACATCCTTGGAGAGCCTAATAAAAATGGAGAGCATAATATTTCCTACAAACAAGCGCCAAGCAAATATAATTGTAAAAATTAATTTTGTCCGGAAAAATATTTTTGTATGAAACTCTCTAAGCATATCTCAACTTTGTTTGTGCCTTTCACGAATATCTATGTATGACCACAATCCTTGGACTAGATAAATTCAAGGAAATTTGAAAAATCTGGAAAAGAATTCCTTTCAAACTGGGAGAATTACGTCATTGTCCCTAAAATAGGCCAGGAGAGGGAGAAAATAAGATATGACAATCCCCGTATATCCTAGCTACCCTAATTAAAAACATTTAATAAAAAAAACATCCTCACATCTCGTCCACTTGACTAGGAGACCAAAGTGAGCAGATGTGAGATTTTAAAGCCAAAAAGAAAATCCCGTTTTGGGGAAAGTGTAGTATCAAAATTCAGACATTGTAAAATTTTTAATTCTGCAGCCAAGACAATAAATTACTGCAACACAATTAATGCATAACAATATAAAAAATTGCATGGGTACTTATAAATCCTTTGACAGATGTGAACATTGGCTCCTCAGTTTTAGCCCACATGGTGCATACATTTGCATAATTAATTAATTATACAAAATCGTCTGTCTCCTATTCTCAGTAATTATATACGTGTGTCTGAACAGATACACCATTTGAAATAAAATTTCATACCAACAGAGTGTATCACCGGCTGTGTTCAACAAATTGACAGTACGGAGCATCACCACAGACAAATATAGACTAAATGCTGCTTAAAAGCAAAACATTTATGTCTTTATCCAGTACATAAAATTTTCTCGTTTACTTCTCCACGTCTTTCCGCTGCTTATGTCATACGATGATGTCAGTAGGGAATAAAACTTTTACGTTCTCTCTCCATGAGTTTTTACGTTTGACAACATTTGTTGCTCATCTGTGCAGTGTGCAGCTCCTCAACGCATTATTCATTTGTGGCTTTCTATGTTGTTTCTGCAATAGTAATTACATACATTATTGTCTCGCAATTCCAACTTGACTACATCCTTTGGCCTTTGCGAAGTAAATTTATTGAATGACGTCGAACTACTTCAATTTCCCCACATTTTAAAAATTGCCTCATTTGCAACAATTTAATTAATTTTTGGCGTAGTAGTCGAGACACAGAGTGATACAATTGAAGTAGAAAGGATGCGATGTTCTACCTCCCTTGTCAAGGGAGATAGAACTGTCAAGATAACAAATAGCAAGTGGGAGTACATTGCATCAATTCATTCCAAGTTCAATAGAGTAATTACAGCTCTAGAGAGGGGGATGACGGGATGAGACAAAGAATATGAATTTATTTAGTCCAAGCTACTTATGTACATATGTGTATTGATGTTGTGTGTGTGTGTGAGTATGTGCATTCTAATTAATCGTAAGTCATTCTAGACAAATAAATCCTCGGATGTCATGAGGACTGGCAGGTGGACGAGGCCTGACAAAGAGCTCGGCCTTGACGGTAATTTCACTAATTGAGATATTTGTTGGCGTCAGGTGTGAGGAGTAGCTACGTTGTGCACAATTACATTCTATGGCATTTCATTTTGTAAATACGCATGTAATAGCTCATTCAATCCCAACCCTCCAGGTTGTTTACTCAGAATTATCCTCTGGGGAATTAATTTTTCTCCGGAATTGCCCCATTCACTGGCTTTCCTATAGAACGAAATAGGACTGGATGTAGAGACAATTTACTTTTAAATTCCCAAATCCAATGCCTACCCTTCCCAGAATGGCTTTGCTCCTCATTTGAAGAAGTTCCGGGTGGAGAGAGAGAGAGAGAGAGAAAAAAAAACTTTATTAAATGAAATAGTACAACAGTGCGCTAAGCAAGTCCAATTTAAAACCTGTTTTTACCCTATTAAACTGAATTAGTGAGAACTTGAACTGTAAATAAGGAAAATGAGAGTGGTTCTGGTGGTAGTTTTAGCGTTAGGGATGGTAGCGTCCGAAAGGCCATTGGAATGTCGTCAAGAGAGACATCGGCCGCAAATTCATTTCAGTGTCCCCTCCAATTGGCTCAATGACCCCAACGGGATGGTCTACTACGATGGGGAGTACCATCTCCATTACCAGTACCATCCGTACAGTACCCAATGGGGCCCAATGCACTGGGGCCATGCTGTCTCCACAGACCTAGTGACCTGGACTGACCTGCCCATTTCCCTCTACCCCGACGAGCTGGGCATGATCTTCAGCGGAAGTGCCGTCGTGGACCTGGACAATAGCACTGGTCTCCAAAAGGATTCTGTCCAGCCCATTGTAGCCATTTTTACCCACGCCAATGCTGGACCCCAGCAGCAAAGCATTGCTTACAGTTTAAATAAGGCCAGGGATTTTGTCAAATATGAAAATAACCCCGTGGTCCCAAACCCCGGGGTGGGGGATTTCCGGGACCCTAAAGTGATCCGTTACAATGACAAGTGGGTAATGGTCCTAGCCGTTGGGAACAAAGTGGACTTTTTTGGGTCGAGTGACCTGAAAACTTGGGAGTTTTTGAGTGACTTTGGTATTGACCCATCCCAGGGCTCCCATGCTGGAGTGTGGGAATGCCCGGACTTGGTACGGATCCAACATAATGGGTTTTACCATTGGGTCCTGCTGGTGAGTATCAACCCTGGGGGTCCTAATGGAGGTTCTGTGACCCAGTACTTCATTGGGTCATTTGATGGGAAGGAATTCCATAGCAATCAGATGGATGCCCTTTGGATGGATTGGGGCGAGGACAATTATGCGGCTGTGAGTTTCTCTAATGAGCCCAAAGGCCGAACCCTGGTCATGGGATGGATGAACAATTGGGCTTATGCTAATGAGTTACCCACAAGGTCCGAAGGTTTCAATGGGCAGATGACTCTTCCCAGGGAATTAAATTTGGCTACAGTAGATGGCGCTCTGAGGCTGATCTCAAGTTTGCCGGAAGAGTTTGGAAAATTAAGGGACCCTTCTCAGGTCTTTCAGCTCCCTTTACTCAAGGAGATCCCTCCAAATGGATTTTACAATGTTAGTGAGGAGATTGGTTTTAAGAGTGGGCTCGTTGAGGTGGATTTAGCATTTAACATGGTGGGGATCGAAGGGACGAGCAGTATCGCCATCTGCTTTGTCAACCGACAACGTCAGGAGGTGTGCACGGGCTATGACCATGAACGTCCAGTGGACAAGGAGTTGTTCATGAATAGGGAGCTGAGTGGGGATTTAAGGGCTATTGGGGGCCTTCGAAGAGCAACTGCGGGGAGAGTGAAGAAAGACAATATTATCACTTTCAAGATTGTTATGGACCTTTCGGCTGCGGAAGTTTTTATTGATAATGGTCTCACTGTTTTCACGGCTTTATTCTTCCCTGATGAACCTTTGGACACTCTGGAGATCCGTCATCACGCTGGCTCTGCAGAGAGTCGGGTCACTTTGATTAACGGGAGTGTTCAGGGACTCCGCAGCATGTACAATTGCTAACACTAATCTTATATATTAAAATAAATACTTTCTTAATTTAAATTTCAAATAAATAATAGCAGCGTTCAGAAAAAAATACGGCACTAATTATTACACGCTAAGTTATTAGCATTGAAGTAAAACCCGACGAACATATTTTTTACACCAGTTTAGACGAAAGGAAGCTTCGACAACTTGCAAATATGTAACAAATTGTTATAAATCCATATTCTCTTTCAGTATCAATAATAAATTATTTCTAGTGTAAATAATTATCTCCGAGCATCTTTTAAATTATGGCATTCAATAAATATTCGGATTTCAGATCTCCAAGCGAAAGGAAATTTTTGACAGGATTCAAATATTTCAAATTGTTGCACCTCAACGCCACTCATCCTTTATTTATGTAGTATGCGGTTGGGTCTACAACTAAATATGTACGTCGTAGAAAATCACGAATGCCACAGTATCATGGCTTAAATTTAATACATGAGATTCGTTGAGACTGTAAAATTTGTTAAATAAATATTGTCAACATTCCAAAGTGGCATTAAACTGGTGAAAAAGTGCGTAAAGACTGACATCCATAAAAACTGAAGCGCGTGCAACTGTCGACTGCTCCATGAGGTAGGAATGCGAATCAAATTAGAATTTCCTAATCGTGTGTATAGCAAATTCTGTGAGGATGTTTCATCTCTACAAGCAAGGGCTTTGAAGATGAAGATCCGAGAAAGGGAAGAATCGTCAACCTGGGATTCAAAAAATCCACCCACCGTTCCTCTCAGTCTCTCTCTCTCTCTCTCTCTCTCTCTCACTCTTTTGACTCGCTCCACCAACTCACACTCATTCAATGACACTCGCATTGCTCTCAAGTACTCCCCATTTGTCTACGTGTATATATGCTCCATACAAGCCCTTACATACATGGACGTCCCCCCCTCCAACAAATGTATAACGAAAAAATCTAGTTCCGGAACTTTTTTACCAAGCAATTCGTGCTTGCTCAAGTACAAGCTTATTTCGTTCGTGTTGTTCACGGGAGAGGATCCGATTAGGAAGGAAAAAGTCTATGAGGAAAACATTGAGCTGATGGGACTGAAGGTAAGAACTATTCCTATGCCTGCGAGTGAGGGAGGGAGAGAGAGAGAGAGAATGAGAGAGAGAGAGAGAGAGAGAGAGAGAGAGAGAGAGAGAGAGAGAGAGGAAAAAAATGGAAAGCACGGGTTGACTTTTGGGCAAATAGCCATTGGCATGTGAAAACACATGTGTTGACTTATTTTTTCCCCTTTCTACAACATTACACACATTCGAAAGCATAAGTACAAATACATGTGTGCTAAATCAACGTTTTCCAATTTTTTCCCCCCATAATAATAAATTCTGTTGGAAAATCCATATGAAGGATAATCGTATTCCCTCAATGTGATTTCTTGTTCCATGAGCAATTGAGGAAAAGTCGGAGTGAGTGATTCAGTCAAATCACATATTTTCCGGGAAATTAAAGCGGAAACGCTCCTCGTCCTTAATTGCGACATTTTTTATTTGATTTGTGTATGCAATAGTCTTTCCCAGCTAGACTTTTAGACACGGTTATGTTGTCAATTACTCAGCTTCATTTTTAATCCTTGTCTGTAACACACTCACTCCAGACGGTCCCAGTTAAGGAGCAGAAGAGATTTACTATAGACGTCTCCTCCAATCCCATAACTCATATTACATCCCTGGAACGATGTGAGGACGCCAAAAGGGAGATGTGGAGGAAACAAGAAAGCAAGATCGGATAGATACTGTAAACTGTAAAGACATTCCTTAAATATCTCCAAGATTGATACTTGCCCCATTGAGCTTACCACATCAATGGAACTTTGCATGCATGCCCTTGTTTTGACATAATAATGCAAGTCAACCCCCAGTTTTGCCTCTTAAACGACGTTGTAAGCCATCATACGGAGTATTACATGATGTAGATAAATTGCTACAAAGGAAAATCCTAAATCCTAAAGCATGTAGTCCTAATTGCACTGACAAACTTATGCCTGACAGAACGTAAGCACAAAATGTATATATCCTCTGCTAAGAAGTCAAAATGTACATTTATTTGTTCCTTTGAGTTTTTTCAAAAAAGTCACACAAAATACCTGAAAGATTTTCACGGATGAACACAGTCCCTATAAAATAATTCAATGACGTATTTTCCATTGAAAGTTCCCCAAAGACTCGAATTTTTGAAGGCCTTTTACACTTCCATTCAATTTTACTCCTCAGCCTCCTGAGCCCACGGGAAGTTCCTAAGTACAGGACCCATTGCTCCGGAGCTGGAAAATGTGAAACAAATTGACCTAATTTTTATCTTGGCCAAGTTTAAAACATTAAAAGTCACACTCGGTTGCTCTTCCTCCCGTCTCAAAGCAGAGCATTGCTTGGGAAGGGATGCGAAGTCTAAGAGTCACTCACCGCTTAATTCCTTTCACATTTGCTCCGAGTAACAGAAAAGTCATGTGATTTTGAAATAAGGGGGGAAAAACCATAGTGTATAGTGAGTGTACAGGCTAAGTTGTACTTACTTGAAAAGTTTTTGGCACAAAAGTAGAAGAGCCTCCAAGTTTGCAATTAAATTTCCATTTAAACCTTCATTTCTTGGGTCTTCCAATTCCTCTCGCTATTTTATTCCGCACTATTATTTACTACATGTATGTATGTACTTACACTTATATAGGTATGCATAACTATATAAAGTACGAATGCAAGCAGCCATATGTACATACATATACGTAGATACTCAGGCCCTTCTCCACAACTCTGCAGAGAGAGGAAGAAAGATTTGCTACAAAATTATAATCAACTTTGCCAATATTTCTCTTCCTTGTCCTCCCTCCTCCTTCCATACTTGACTTACCCCGTAACCCGCAATCACAGAGCACAGTCAGTCCCATTTATGACAGTGGGTTTTGATACTACAAACATTCGAACTAAATAACATTCTATACAAAATAATATCTATAATTAGATATAATTACCTTACTACAGAATATTTTATTAGGGCGTCCGGAATAGTCAGAGTAAACCCTACGAGCCAAAAGAGTCTCACAATTTACGTCTTAAGTAACATATTGCAGGAAAGGACACTACGTGCTAACAATTTTCATTGCCGAGCTAATAAAATGTACACATTACGTTATCAACGAGCCTGACGGCTTATAGGAAGAGTAATTACTCTGTATATTACCAAAAACTTCTGGAGCTTCGGTTAGACTAAGATGGCCTAAAAACAACATGACACAACCGTCCTAACCATCTCAATTCAAAAACAATACTTTTACGAGGGAGTCTCTTACATTGCAAAAAATAGTATATTCCTACACATGTGATTCCTCTGTAGGAAAACAAAATGAGCTAGAGCCTCTGTTCATAAAAAATTAAGTAAATGACAGAAATGTCCTCACTATATAAAACTGAAGGACAATAATTCAAAGAGGGGGGTTTTGAGATAGGGAGAGTGCACTGTAGTTGCAAAAGTTTTCACATTCCTTGCTGCAATTGCAGTGAGCTTTACAGGATTGAAATTCGAGGCGCCCGTCAAGGCTGCGAAGTTCGTACTAATGACTTGGACTCTTTCTCAAAATTTGGCATTCATGATAATAATTGTAAGGGGAGCGACGTACTTGGAATCTACATACTTGGTTAAAGGAGCATTGCTGCAAGGAAACCCGACGGAGTGGAAATTTGACCAATTTAGATTTATGACAATATCTCCGACGTATACTAATAATTATTGTTGGCTTGAATTTTTACGAAAGACCTACTTTGATTCAATAAAGATGGGAGGATTTGGAGAGGTGTAGATACAGGAGTGGGGTAGGAATCTGTGCTAGATTGGAGTCTAGGAAAAAACCGCAAGTTTTGACGAAGACGGGGAGGATAGGAGCGAGGACTGCTACATCGTAACTGTTTGAGACATTCATGTCTCCGAGAAGTGACACTTACTTGGCTATTAGGCATAAGTTGGATGCCAAGGCTGCACTTCTCCCAATCTAAATGCTCCTCACAAATTCCTTATCTTAACAAATAGTTTTAGTCATATCTGGACTTGCTATTTGTACTATTCCTGCCTTGGGTACTGTACAAGATTCTAAGCCTTGGGAAATTCTACGTAGGGAGAGAGAGAGAGAGAGGGGGGAGGCTATACCTAATTATGTATGTAGACTCTATACAGTATATGTAAGTGAATGTGTGGAAGATTTCCTCTGAAACTCTCCTATCTTATCGAATGCTAGAGAACACAGTAGGAACCACATTGGAGACGGCCAGAGGTTACTCTAAAGATTCTCTTATCACCTTCATGCCCGATCCTTGTGCTACTTGAGCACTACTGTCTCTCCTCTGACGGTGTTCGGATTTTATCTCTGTATTTCACTTTCCTCTGTCTGTCTGTCCACACAATTTATGCGGTTCGGCAAATCATTGACTAAGGGCTCCCTATATAAGTTCAACTTTTCAAATGCATGCTCGGTTAAGACGAAAAGCTGAGCTTCCCCAACCTCCAACCCTAACTCAACAGGATATACTGAGTGTCTTATCTCAAAATTGAATTTTTTTAGAATCCAAATATTTGAAGTTCTGGTCCTTTGCAATATCTGTATTTCCAATCGTATCAATTTTTTTTGGACTAGTGCAAAACTTTTTGATACACTTGAAGTAACCTTTTGCTGCTGTGAGGGTCGCTTTTATAGACAGAGAGCACTTTTCTTTTAGAACCTTACCCACAATTACCCGGATCCGAATTAGGAATTTTACTGTTCGCTGGACAGAGTGGACCCGGGTATTTGCGGTAACTTTCGGGTATCTGCCCTTAATCTGTATCTGGATCGTGTGTACTCATTACACTTATCCATATCCTTTAGCCAGCAATGCTCAATCTGATAATGCTGTGCCCAGTAACTGCTCCCACACAGTACATTTCCCTTTTAGCTCCCCACAAAACCTTGTAGTAAGTAGGAGTGAAAACGTTCAAATAATTTAAACTAGTTCATTAAAGTGAAGCTCTTTAATAAATTAAATTGCCAGAACTCTACTACTCTTTAAATTGTACACTCATCAAAAATGGAATTCCATGTCCAGGGAAATTTCAAGCTTTCATATGCCTTTTTCCTAAAATGAAAAACAAAAATTTGATTACACCTCTAATTATATGATATGATCATAAATTTACAGAAGTCTGTATCTATTCAAAATATGCTACATAGCATTTACATGTGCTTCTTAGCAGCTGCTATTATAATGAGGACGCTGGTAGGGCTTAGAGCTTTAATATATAATACCTTTTGCATTCAGCCCCGACAGTAATGTTGACATTACAAGTAAATCCACTCGCTGGCAGTGGAACTCGCAATAATAGTGTCACTCAGTGTGAAGTGTCGTCAGGAAACAGTGTTAAATATTAATCGACATTAAAGTGCAGCAAAGAATTAGAGCAACCAGAAAAGGTCCTGCACTGTTGTAGTGCATATATGCAAATGCATAAGACCTGGACGTGTGAGAAACCAAGTGAGAAACCACGAGGAGACGGGCCCGAGCTCCAGACTTTGGTGGAGGAAGTGAAAAATACCAGGAATTCCACATTCTTGAGAACCTCCCATATGTCAATGGGATACATAAGTCAGGGGGGGATATGTATATTGACTACGAAGCATATGGAAGTAGTGCCAAGCCCTGGAGAGAGAGAGAGAGAGAGAATCTATTGGAGAAAATATTTCCCAGCTAGAGAGCACACACTATAACACTATACAAGAGAGAGAGAGAGAGAGAGGGGGGGGGGGTTAAAAGTAGTGCTAGTAGCTTTTTCGCAGAACCCACTTTGTAACATATATCATGTGGGAGTTGTTTTCAAATTGCCACATGAATGATGGAACGTCAGCACTTTTATTATGTTAGGCCTTGCTTGCTGCATGATCCCTCTCCTTGACTGACTCCTCTCCGTTATGGAAGGAAGGGAAGGTCCGCAACGTTAAGTAATAATTGAATCTGCCATGGAGAGAGAGAGAGAGAGCGAATTAGATGGAAATGTGGTGATTCATCTGGAGATTATCAGCCGGGTCAAATTTCATCAACAAGAGTCGAAGATTCTGCACAACGCTCCTTCACAACTCATCTCATGCATTCTCCCCAGCTCGTATAAAATTGAGTGAAGAAAATAGATACATACAGGCCGGAAGGTACATTGCTCCTTCTAGAACTACATATGCCTCTTATAGGAGCTGTAATAATTATTACATACATGAAAAGTATACATTTTAGTTATCTGGAGCCAAACACAAAGAAGAGCTCTTACGTCAGTTTAAAGGGCAGATTCATTTATCAGGCTCCTCTGTCAATAAACTGATCATGTTCCTTTCCCTCGACTACCCTTGCCTAAGTAACCATGACGAATCAAGACGGCCCATCAAGTCCGTGTATTTTAGCTCCACATCAACACTGACGTTGGGATGGGAAATTTCAGGAAATTTCCTCCACTTGAAGCAAATAAGCATACCTTTTTAATACTATGACATACAAATGTACAGCTCATCTCCTTTTCCTTAAGTTTACGTCCCGAGGTATGATCGGCCGTGCCGAAGCCAAGGCCCGAACTTCAACTTGAGCTCTGAGGTTCACAATTTTTCAATTACATAAAAAAAAACCTCTGACATGTAGAATACTAGTGCAGGCTCTCTCTCCATAAGAGCACTCAGACAGGACTCACACAACTACACTCTTGAAATGACACGCTCTTATTACGAGAAAAATATTAACATGCAGACATATGGGATTTTACCAATGTTTGGACTGGGAGAGAAAATGTTCTTGTAAGGCGGGTCTCTTATAGAGTGAGAGAGAGAGAGAGAGTGTGAGAGAGATTGTGTGTGTGTATATATATATATAGATATACAGTATTGCACTTGTGAATTTCAGCTCAAGTGACAAGAAGAGCTGGACTTGAGCTTGACTTTAACTAGCATTTTAATGAGATTTGAATTTTGAAGCTACAGCTCCAATATAAATAAATTACTATCCCAATTGAGATTCCTTTTAATTGAAGGCAATTCAATTGAGCTTGTCAATCCCAGGTGATAGAATCAAAAGCTAAGCTTCCCATAACCTTGACCTTTGAACACAAACTCAAAAGCAGGAATTTTATTCCTATGACGGCAAATGCTTCAGAGCATACTTGCAGTTTTGGTCCAAAGTTCAAATTCAGTTCCATTCACATCTCAAAATTTTTCGTACCGTTCAGTTAAGTTCAGTTCCCTTTGTTAAAATCTTGCCGTAGTTCAGTTCAATTCACTGTGTATTTTCCAGTCGTTACGTTCAGTTCAGTTAATTCTTGCAGTATTTTTTCAAAGTTCAATTCATAATATACTTTTCGGTCGTTCAGTTCAGTTCACTTTATCTGTCATTAGCGTGTAAATTACGATATATTTAAGTGCCATTTATTTTTATTTTTATAGTTTGGAGCTTTGACTGAAGCAAGATTTTTTTGCTAAATGACTGATTAAATAACTGCTTTCAAAACTCCGGTGTTTTGAATTTGAGCTTTCTGATAAACAATCAATGTAAAAAAACCAAGCGCTTCTAAATTAATACATCATATAACTATTCTTACAATTATTGGGCTTTTTAATTCATGCAACTTCGGCCAAAATGTGCTGAATACTCGTTCTTGAATGTAAAAATCTGTTTACATGTAAGAAATTTGATTGATTTGTAATTTAATGTCATTGAAATGTATTATCAAAAACCTGGGTGCTATCTTTTAAGATTACAAAAAAACTTTTTCATGCAATTTAGAGATATTTTGTATAATATTCGTTTTGTGTTCATGATTATATGAACTTATATTCAAACCCTGACTCTTAAGTTCAATTCAGTTCAATTTGCGTCACTTGAACGTATGATGAACGTTCGTTCACATTCAAAATAAGTTCTTCTGAGTTCAATTCAAATTCATTCAATCAAAAGTTTGCATTTAGCTAGTTCGTTCAAGTTCATTCAAAAACAATAAGAATAAGGGCTAGTTCAGTTCAGTTCACCACTTTATGAACTGAACGGCTGCAAGTATGCTTCAGAGCTTCTCAGCTAAAAAATTCTTCCTTATTATTAAGGTTTGGCTCAAGTGAACCAAATTGGAAAACTACCGTCTTGACCGAGCTTGACCTGAGCTTGGGATTGATTTGAGCTTGAAATTGAAACTATCCAAGAACAACGTGAGCTTGTTGTCAGCTCTGATTGGAGTGCATTATCATCAGAGATAAGTAGGAGCTTTGGATGTTCTTCTTCCCTTTGACGAGACCAAAGCCTTAAGTAGGTCCGAAAATTATATGGAATTCATTAGATATGTATAATCACATAATAGGGAGGGCCCTTCAGCGTCTCCCAATATCAGTGTGTAATTCCTAAATGGATTAAACCATTAGAGAGCGGGAGAAATGCTGGATCCACCTGGTCTCCACCAAACTGTACTAGGAGATAAATGGTAAAGTTGGTCATGTATAGAGATAAGAGAGAATGGGGAATTGCAAGAAGGGAAGGCAGTAAAACAGAGCAAGAGCCAAGTATGAAGACAACGTCCCTATACACAGTCTTCCTTCCTCTCTCTCTCTCTCTCTCTCTCTCTCTACGTCTATTAATAGATGAGCAAGCCATCCGCATCCTCTCATGCCTTATTAACCCAAGGGAGCTACATAGGATCTAGTACTATTTTGTTCATTTGTCCACATATCTATCCTTGGTTCTCCTCCATCCATACGTAAACATTGAGGGGAACGGGGGTAGTAGGTATTTTCCCTATCTGTATGCATAGGCCGTCGTTCACTATATACGTACATACATACTATATCTATATACATACAAACTATATCTATATACATACAAATACCCATAGGACCTTAGACTCTACTAAGATCCACGTCCATACCTATATACACAAAGCACATGCATCTGTATAAATAACACAACACACATACATAGATACTCAGCCCCCACGTATGTATATATCTATCTATCTACGTGCATGCATAAAACAACACATGCATTACCACGGAGAGAAAGAAGGAGCTGAGAGAGCAGATCCTTTGAGCCTAATGCAAACTCCGTAACTGTAATACACACTAATATCTATGCTCCAGCTCAGATCGCAATGCTCCTCTGTATTAACTCCGTACTTTATAAGCAGAGCAAATGACAGAGCTTTTTACTCCCTGTAATATTCAGGCTGTTATCACCATACACACTCGGGCCGATCCATGAGTAAGAGCAGATCTTGGGCTCTCCATTAATTATACATATCTCAGTGTATAAACACATACTAAAAGTCCCAAATTAGTACGGGATCCAGAACACACAGACAGGGCCAGGGAGATATAATTATTACGTCAGTACACATACATAGATACATAGTGTATGTATCTATAGATATCTCCACACACACATCTCCAAAGGAACTCCAGGACTACTAGTCCTTACTCCTCCAGGACCATAAAATTTTAAGGAATTACTCCTCATTACAAATATTCCCTGGCTGTTGTGGAATCTTGAGCCAGACATTACCTTCATCCTGTATTCTGTATTCAGTCATGTACTTTGCTCCGGCGGAGTGCAACTACTACACCATCAGAGTGTACTGCAAGAAGTTCTGAGGGAGTCAAGCTCCAATATAGTGACGGGGGTAGTAGTGATGGTGAGCGATTTCAGAATCTAAATTGCTCTTTCCGGTGGCAAGCAATCAAGTCATCCATCGATTGTCATCTGAACACACAAATAAACTCACCCACATCGTAATATCCCTCCTATTTTGTATGACAATAGTGTCGCCCCAGTGCACAATACTCTCTGTGTAGACTATATGAGCTCATATAGGCCCCCTTCCAAGTGTAATAAAAGAAGCACAACAATAGCCCAGTGAAGGAAGGGCAGACAAATAAACAACAAGAGGGAAAGCTTGTCCTGTGTCAATAAGTCCGGAGAATTACAAAGAAGAGAGGAAATCGGGAGAGGGTTTCCGGAGCGGAAAGGATTAAGTTTAAAAAGAAATGCTCCTACGGCCCTGACTCCATTTTAAATAAAATACGTTAATACGTGTACAGATATATGGAAATATACATACATATGCATTCCCTTTGTGCATCTCAAAACGATCTCCGCCTCCCAAATCCCCCGTTGACGTCAACTTTTCTCTCAGTAAATATTTACTGAGGAAACTCTCTATTATTTTTGAACTCTACAAATTATTCTAAATTTCCCGCCTTCTCCGTATTTTTTTTTCAAAGTGTCAACCTCAAAATCTTTCCTGAATATAAAAATAGAACGAGGGTTGATTAGAAATAAATTTTGTGGAAAATTTGAGATTTTTGTAATACTTTGTGCCCCAGTGGAAGTATTTTATTGTTTTTTCCATAGCTGTACATACATACATACTGTACATACATTGTAGGGTTGAAGGGAACTGTACTTGAGTGAGTAGACTTCACTGAAATGGGATGGGAATGAAATGAAGCGGAACGAATCGGGGAGAAATTGCGGCGCGGAAGTATTTGAAATAGCCCGAAACGACCGAAAATAGGTGAAATCAGTAAATGTGTGGAGAGGAGAGAGAGAGGGAAAATTAAAAATAGAGTTCCTACGGAAGACCAAATCTGAGCGGGGAAAAAAGAAGAAATCAGAGCCGTTAATGTAAAAATAAAGCGGAAATTCCAGAGGAGCAGGAAGAGAAGAAAAACTGAAGAGAGAGAGAGAGAGTGAGAGAGAGAGAGAAGGTTTGAGGCCCAGGGAAGAGAGAGAGGGAGGAGGAGAAAAAAGATAATTCCTGAGAACAAAAAATCCCATAAAGTTTACAGTGTCTAAAGTAAAGTGTGGGAGGAAGAAAAATGAGGCGATGGAGGAGAACATGGAGATGAGGTAGATAAAAAATTCAACTTTGCTCATCCGAAGGAGCCATTTCCCCCTGTTCCATTGGGTCGGGCTATACATCCGTAGGTATACATAGATACATACATATGGTCTTGTCTCTATAGGAAAAAAATAAAATAAAAAAAAAGCAAAAGAGGACCATATGTACATAAATATGTAGCCCTGCTGGCCATAAAGCAAAGGAAGCTTAATGTCTCAGCACACAACGTCATGCTCCTGTACAGCCCAGTAACTGAGGAGACTTGGAGCAACTCAATCTTTCCCAAATGTGTGCACTCTCCCTCCCAATCCAACACACACGACCCACTCTCGTTTATTAATCCTTTGCCCATATTTGTATACACTTACCCTTTATACGTACTCACTAAGGGCAAAACCTGTCAAAGTCACTAGGGCCCGTATTGATTTTTTCCCATGGTGTATACATATGTATCTATGTACACCCACAGATATCCTCATCTCCACGACGTTGTACGTGTAATATCCCCCGGACTCTTGAATGAGTGTATAAAGTGTGAGTGAAAAGGGTAGGAGAGAAAAAAAAATCAAGGGAAAAAATCCTCCGCTTAAAAAATACATGGAAGAAAGAAGAGAGGCTGATGATGATGAGATGAGAACGGAAGGAAAGACGATTAGTACTGTGAGGTTGGCAAAAAAAAAATTACTCATGAGCATCAAATGTCTTTGAAAGAGCTCTCCTCTTCTTCATTCACGTCTCTCGCTGAGAGTCGGAAACAACGGGATGGCAAGCCACCTTGCCAAACATTGCTCAACATACACTAAAGCCTCTGTTCCCCTCACATGGCACCGTTCCTTTCCGGATTCCTAAACCAAAGGAGAAAGCCAATTGCCCGCTTTAGTTCAGCTCTCCCCACATGTGCACACCTCCGAGTCCAGAGTAGCATGCACTCCTGCACACACACAAGTGAGTGAAGACTAGAAATTTAAATTCCTTGACAACAATCCCCCGTAATTTTCAACTGTGCCTGTATTTGTATACATAATTATATAAATTACACACACTCACACACACACACACACAAACAAACACATATCTTATACCTCTACGTTTACACATGCTCCCAGGATTTTTGTACACCTTCTATAGTGTAACGTAAGAGAAGAAACGTGTTTGTTCTTTCCGTGCCAAAAAATTTAATTTTCTTGATGAGCCTCCAAGCACTCTGGCCTAACATACATTTGTGCATACACATGTGAAAATTAATTATTCGCATCAGGTGCTCACATAAACTGGGAATAGTTTTGCAATTTCGTCGTAACTCATCTCCACCATGGGACGAATTGTGAATTACCCCCTCATTTGATTAGCATCTCTGGACTGAGCCTGAATTTACTGGAGTAATTTAGTCAAAAAATAGTGCAAACGTGTTATATTTTTTTTAAATTCCCACGTTTTTTTTCTTCTTCTAATTTGTCAATTTTTGTAATAAAGAATACTCAAGATAATGTCCAAGATTAAAGTGGCCTTAAGGGTTCGTCCCCTCTCATCAAGGTAAGTAATTTAAAGGAGATTTTGTAGAAACTGTGGATATAAATTGATTGTGAGCTCAGTATCTCAATGGGAATAATAATTCTGTAGTTTATGTGTAACTCTGGGCTCCTTTTGGGAGATCACCCAGGAATGCATGTGCATACTGTATGTGTTTAGTGTTATGGGAAGTTGATGGGAATGTGATTGTGCAATTTCACAGGGAACGGGACGAGAAATACCCGCTCGTGGTGCAAGTGGAAAATAATTCTGCCTTCATAACTGACATTCGGGTAAGATGGGAAAAAAAGTAAATAGTTTGGGGATTTTTTGTCCCTGTCTGTTATTTCCTCTCTCCTGAGTCTCATCATATTATTTGTACTTACGTTAAAATCGTACACGTTCCGAAATTTTTGGCATGTTCTTCCTTCCTTTTGCATCCTGTTTTTTTCCCTCTCTTTGAAATCTTCTGAGATAAATATAGTAGTTTCGATTGGATATTTTTTCTATCCATCTCTCTATTTTTCTCTCTCTCTCTCCTCTCTCTCTCTCTTTCTCTCTCTCACTCTTCCACTTCTATTTGCCCTCACTCTCATCTCTCGAAAAACTTATTGCCGTTATTCAGTGAGAGCCAGCCAAGCAAGGAAGAGTAGCAAAAAAAGGCAGACACGCGTCCCTTACGTAATAAACCGTTGACTAGGAATAACATTGACAAACATCAACGGAGAAACAAACATCTCACGAACATCATGTCTGACTAAGTTGCTCCAAATTTATGACTATAGCCGTATCCATAAATTTACCGAGCCGAGCATTGCCATTGCCCTCTCGAGTCAATATGTATGGACGGGTGTGTTGCGTAAAAGAGAGGCTCTTTATTGAAGCACGTTGCTTTATTTTTTATTAAAAAAAAAAATTAGCCACATTCCGGATTCACCAGGAAGCTCAAGTATAGTTGGAGTATTTTACAAATTACAGCAACTGGTAACAGGGCAGGGGATAGGAGACGAGTGTGGTTACAGGAGAAGGAGAAATACTTGAGTTTATTTTCTATTCGCATGTAAACAGGCTAATGATTACTCAATATCTATGTAAGATGAGACTTCTCCCAAGATTTTAACATCTTGTCACGTACTTCCTCCTAACTTGGTTTGTATTCCGATACCTTCAAAACACCCACACGGAGTTCAAACGGAACTTCCCGGATCAATCTAAAACCTTCGGAGTATCTATGTATCTATTGGAACATTTCAGCCTTAGCAACACTTGCTACACATTTATTGGAAGCAATTTATACGTGGGCGTTTGTTGAATACTAGAAAAATCTACGACCAAAATTGGATTTCCGATGTATATACTGTATATTTCCTTGCTTATAGCCACTTGGGCCTCCTCAAGTGTGGGAGAGATACATTTTTTTTAAAAGGACTCCAAGCTTAAACAAAATATCCAGCAGGGCAATATTTAAATTACCTTAAAACAAAATATGTCATAAATCTCCCGTAAAAAAAAAAAGCTTACGGAGAAATGTGTCTGGAGAGGCGGAAAGGAGAAAAAGACGACGATTGAGAAACACAAGGGCGAGATTGAGATATGTACATACGTGGACGATAAAACTCGTTTTATATCCTTTTTTCCCTGTGGTTTCAGGTCCCTGAAAAACCGGCAGCGGACAGTCGGCAGCGCTTTCGCCAATTTGATTTCGATCATGCATTCTGGCTCACTGACTGCTGTGAATGGGGAGCAAGTCAGGAGGAAGTTTATAATGAAATGGCCCCAGCCCTCGAGAAATCCATACTCCAGGGCTACAATGCCTGTCTCCTTGCTTACGGTCAGAGTGGCACGGGGAAAACCCATACCATGTTGGGCACCAAAGTATGTCAACATTTTTTTCCAATTATTTTAAACCTTTTAACGCTACTTAAACCATTTTTCACATTTGTCCTGCCCAAGAGGATTAGCTATGTTATGGGTGAGGGGGGGGGGCATAGTTGATTTTCTATGAACTGGGAAATATCTAATTGACATTTTAACGTGACACAGACGGACCCAGGTTTAATTCCCCGGTTGTGTCACAGCCTTTGGGAGAAGCTGAGGCAAGGTCGGGAGAACTCGTCCTTTCGCATGGAAGTGAGCTTTATGGAAATCTACCGTGAGAAAGTGCGGGATTTATTGACGCCGGATAAACCGCTCAAACTACGAGAACATCCGCAGAATGGACCACATGTTCAAGGTTCAATTTTCTTTTCCCTTCCTTCCTTCCTTCCCATATCCCATATCCCATCCCACTTGCAGAGAGGAAAATGTTCCTTTTGGCTTTTCACTCTCCCTTATCTATAGATACATGTATCCTTGTTTCTCCATTACCCCCACCCTATATAGATATTGTGTCTGTGTCTCCTGTAAAAACTTTTTGTGTTTCTAAAATGCTCCACTTCAATTTAGATTTTTCGCACGAAAGTTATTGCTCTGAGATGGGGATCGTTGAAGCCTTGACGGAAACCCAGTGCACCTGAGGCCGTTTCTGATATTAACATTAACCAAGGCGTCCTTCCTCCCTGAAACTTCTTTTATGAAATTTCCCTATCTCTGCATAGACTCTTTCCCATGAATAGCAACTAGGGCCCAGACTGTGAGTATCGAGTATCGGTATAAGGGGTGAGGGGAGGGTGGGGGGGAAGAGCATTCCGGATGAGATTTCAATGAGCAAATCACCTCCGCCTGTGTAGTACAGTAATAGCATTCAAAGTACTCCTATTTGTCACCTTTGACAGAGAGGCTCAATTTAAGCACGTTTCCCCATCCATTCAGAATTCTCTCTATGAATAAATCCATGGAAAGTGGAAACATATGCACATCCCATAGGCTACCACATAAATATTTGTTTCCATTTATCCAACATAATACGCAACTCTCAGAGCATTTCAACAGACTCCTGGAATCCTATGCATTACTGTATGTACATACGCAAGGGAAGGGAACAGTAGAATGTTTGGACAGGAGAAAGCAGTCTGCAAAACTGAATGAAAAGGGAACAGCCTGGGAAGAGCTATTTGAGAATAAATACATACTAAATGCAATTGTTAGATAAGGGGAAGATTTGAACTTGAGTGTAGAAATTTCTAGAAATAAAAATAATGTTTTTATTTACAAACGTTTCATTTCAAAACAACATAAGTTCCTATCATTAGAAAGGGAATTGCGAATGGTACGCTCGGACAAAATAGCTCTGCTTCTTAGCAGACCCTCATTTTGTCATAAACACTGTGCAGGTATCTTCGGCTAAGAAGCTATGATGAACACGCTTGAATCTTATTATTGAAAATACCACCGCGATTTGCAAAATCGTTCCTTAGGAAAAATGAAACAAGCGTTTTTATTACTGAGCCTATTTCAACGCTCGTTGTGATTTCTGGCCAGTTTTGAAGACTTTAAAGAGGTGTTAGGAAATTTAGTTTTTGCATTTAAATTAGTTTGTAGTTAGTTTCCATTGCTTCTTAGCCGGAAGTTGTACAGGTTGGGAAAGGAATGGTAACACCTGTTCTTTGTTATTGTTATACATAGCTACGACTTGATATGTTCGTATCATCCGTATGAGGTTACTTATATAAGACGTATGTACCCTCCTTGTTTTAAACAGATTTGACCCGAGTCGAAGTGACAGAGGAAATTGGCCTCGTAGATTTACTGTGGGAAGGAGAGAGACGTCGAGCGATTGGGACTACAGGGTCGAATCGCAGGAGTAGCCGGAGTCATGCCATTTGGACACTCTACCTTACCTATAGGGATGGACCTGACTATCAAAATCTGATTACGAACCAAGTTCACCTTGTCGACTTGGCTGGAAGGTTAGTCCATCAATGAGGATTTACTTGGATAGCCAATGAGACTTTACACAATGTACTTAGTCTTATTGACAACTCCAGCTTGTTTTCAGAAGATTGCTCACCGTAACCCTTAATGCATTATGCATTGGAGGGAAATCAAGTGAAAGTATCTAGTAGAGGAGTGAAAGTGTGATAAATAAATTAGTCCAGAAAGCCGTGAATACTAATAAGAAGCTGGGAAATTGTTTACAATTTTTCTATTTACATATATATCTATCCTGTACAGTGAGAAAGCAGACTTGTCAGCAACCAAACATTTGTTGGCGGAAGGGGCGGACATCAACCGTTCCCTAGTTTCCTTGGGAAATGTAATTTCCAGCTTAGGTATAATTATTTTTGTACACACATTACTTCACCTTTGACATAAATGCAGAGTCACGTTCTCAATTTAAAAACATTATAATTTGGTCTGACTTGAAGAGGTAGTGACTGGAAAGAATTTCAAGCTTGTTTTTGTATGAATAGCGGAGAAGCTTCAGTACATCCCTTATCGAGACTCAGCTCTAACATGGCTCCTTAAGGACTCACTGGGTGGAAATGCAAACACTTCTATTATTATTAGTGAGTGTTGTTTTTGTGTGTGTGTGTGTGTGAGAGAGAGACTTTGTTTATATTTTATGTATAAATGTTTGTTTTTTTTCGAACTAGTGGGATTTTTACAGGGGAAAGTTCAAAGTTAATTGTGCTATTATTCCCTGCAGCTGCGTCCCCTGCCAGTTGTAGTCACGCCCAGACTTTAAATAGCCTTAGATTTGCACAGCGTGCAAGACTTGTTGAGAATAAACCCGAGGTCAACTTGACTTCCTGTCCGAATCGGACTTCTTCCGAGTCTTACATTGCTTCCATTTTTGATATTCGCAAGGACATTTCAAGATTGGCTAATATCCTCAAAGTGGCTCAGAATGTAAGTTTCATTTTCCTATGTTTACCCCCAGTCTCTTTAGAAATCGATTTCCAGTTATGCAAACGTCCATAGTAATCCAGTTCCCTCAAACCCTTCTTTTACAACTCGTAAGAGATTCCTGGGAAAATTCTGATTAATGTAAATATTTTCAAAAAACAAAGAAATTCAATTTTCAGAAATATACTCGCATAGTTGAGTAGGTACGTGACATTTCAGTTACTAGTTACTGTTTCAAGCAGTGCCTTAGTTATTCGAACTGTTTCTCAATCTTTGTCACATATTTTTTGTATTTATTACTAAAATCAATTTACATTATTTTCCTCCTCTTTTTTATAACTTTTGATTCAAATTCAAAACAAGAAGTACTGAAGTTGGTTTTTAGCACCGTTCTGTTTTCATATTGTTAGTTCCTCCATATTATCTTTCCATTATGTGTAACTTTTGCGTAGCTTAACTTCTTATGATGATTTGATTAATTACTTTATATTATGTAGACGTATACTTATATTAATTACACTTAATTTTTTTGCATAATAAATTACAATAGTTTTTAACATGGAAATACGGGGCAGGGGCTGTGACCTCTGACTGATTAAATTGTAATATATTTTATTAGAAGAATCCTTCAATGCTCTCGAGTGCAATACTCTCTCGCGATTTTGGTAATCCGGAACAATTTAAGTGTTTACTTCCGGGGAACGTTACTTCCTTTGAGTATTGGCGCGTGACCGTAAGCAACTAACTCACTGGCTTGTATATGCAAGTTAATTATTAAAAATCTCTTTTCATTGTATTTGCTATCCGAGGATGATTCAGGTCAAATCCATCTGTTTTAAATCCATGAACATTACAGAATGAGGTTGGAATAAATATTCTAATTTAAATGTCAATCATACAAAAAATTCAGGGACACTCTTGCCCTTTTTGTATCAATTCTTATCAATTAGATTCCGAGCTTACAAACCGGAAAGCAGGGTTATTAAAATCTCTTGAAATAATAATAATTTAATTAAAATTAAATTTGCAAAGTGTTCGTGTACGTGGACTCTAGCTTATTATAGAGGACGGCAGGAAGGATTAGCGTGGGTAAATAAACGGGGAATTGAACTATAGCTAGAGTCCATATAGTGATTATATTTGATTTGACTAAAAATCCTATTTCACAGAACGGGGGTATTCTCCGGGGCCTGACCCCCCGAAATGGCTGGAACCGCCTCATCACAGCCATCGAGAGTTGGAACCATGTCCAAGAAAGGCACTCGAAAACTCTCAATAGAGCCAGCTCCACTGAAACAACCACAGCATCCACCATGACCAGCTCATCTGTGAAATCCTTAGATGTTATGGTTCAGGTAACAGAGAAAAGATCACAAGTAATAACATATTTTTCTTATTTGTACAAATCCTAGCATGAAATCTAACAAATTGACTTGTTAACATATGTTTACTTACAAAACACTCTAACCTGAAGCCAAACGGAGCGGAGTTCAAGCCGGTAGCTTTTGATTTAATTCAATATATATTTTTATTGCGCTACAATACAGTAAAAATAAATAAAAAAATATATAATAATAATAATAGTACGTCAGTAATAAAAATTTATATTTTTTGATTGAACAGGCCGACTTGCAGTATGAGGATGCACGTAATTGTACCTCAGCCTCAGTCCCAACCACTCCATGTCGGAAGACGAATTCCGACGTCACCACAATAAGTTCCTCCAGTTCCATTAAATGCCTCACATGGGCTCAGTCAGAGATAGAATGTGTACCGAAGCCTTCAACGCCCGCTGAGTCTGAAGATGAGTACGTGTCGCCTCCTCAAACTCCAAAGATCCATCATCTCAAGTACATCATCCCGGTTCATTTCCCCACATCACACCATGTTGAGCAAGAAGGACGAATGGCAGAGAAGATCCACAGGAATTTGAAATGTGACTATCCCGAAGCTCAAAGACTCTCCCCAACAATTACGCCTGACTTGTGTGGAAATCGACTCCTCATCAGAGACCAGATTCCAACGTTAGTCAGTCCTCAGAAACTGGATGCTTTTGATGCCTCCGCGGAGTCCTCCACGACAAATTCCCCTTCCGGTGACTGCCACTCTCCAATGTTTCTCGGAGCATTCGACTCGGAACAAGTGGATGAGAGTTTCTCACAGACTTTCCAAGTCGAACCCCCTCAGCAACACTTTGTCCTCGCAAGAGGGACCGGACGTAAGAGAACGCACAAAGCTCCTCCAAAAATCAAAGAATTTGCAACTCCCAAGCAAGAAGAATTATTCCTTTTTGAAAGTACTGATGAGGGGGAGTTCAGTGACTGTTTGGAGATAGAACTGAACCAAAGTGGGAATAAAAACTACCGAACAGTGGATCTAAGTCAAGTTCTCATCAATGATACTCCAACCCCACCTTTTACCAGCCTGGAATACTACTCCGACACAAGCTCCAATGCCAGCACTAAACGGTCCACTTCATCCTCCTCATCCTCCTCCTACGAATCCCTAGTTTTGCAGAAACCTGTCGGGCATGTTAAAGTAGTTGAGAATTCCGTGTTTAATTTCCCTGAAGATCATATTTCCGATGTGGCTCCAGATGATTTCAAAATTTTGGAGAAGCACGTCACAGCTGTTTCTTTCGGACTGGCTCAAGAAGTTGAGGGGAAGTTGAGCGAAGCTGAGGAAGTGTCTGAAGACACCGATCCGAAGAAACCCATTGAACAGTCTGCCTTTCAAAATTTTTATCGAAGGGAATTACATCAATTGGACCAGATTGGGAAGCAGATTAAATCCCTTCAAAATCTAGCCCAAAGGTATGACGTTCTCAAGCCTTATTTGAAGAAGATCGAAGAATTACAAAACCAGGACTTTACATTACCTGATCCGGAGATCGATCCTTTGATAGAGCACTGCTCCGGATGGAATGTAGACATTGAGTTCCGAAAAGTTCAAAATGAGGTCCTTGCTATTAGTAAGATCTTAAAGAACAGTCCGGGGGATAAGTTGCCCGGACTGCCCAGACGGGATTCTAGCTCTGCATCGAACCATTCGCATCGGACTTCGAGCACATCAATTGCCACCAGCGATTCCTACTCAATCACTGACCCGAACTCCCGAAGAGGGAGCAATGCCAGTACTTTTGACTTACCTAGGCCGAAGTTCCCGAGTTTAATTTCAACATTTACAATTAGCTCGGATATGGATAGTTCCTTTTCTCTCTCAGCTCCGAATTCCTCAACCCTGAGCTTCAACGTGAGTCAAAGTTTGAGTCAACCGGATGTATCTACGCCGCCGCACTTGAGGAAGTTCAATATTCCTCCGGAGTTATCCCAACCCTTGGCATTGAATTTTGACTACTGTCGAAGGAAAGAGCTGCCCCCGTGGACCCCACAGTCCCCCACGCAACAAGTGTTCCAGTCACCCAATCAGCAGTCAGTTTTCCAGTCCCCGACGCAGCCGTCAATGTTTCAGTCACCCACTCAGCAGCCCATATTTCAGTCCCCCACACAACATCAATTGTTTCATCCGGAGACCCAAGGGTTCTTCCCCGCACCCCCCGGATCCTACTACGGAGTTCCAAATCCAATGACATACCCTTACTGTAGTACTGAACAACAGTGGCGACCTTACCCAACTTCTCCCCCGGAGGTCAAAGGTCAATTTAATTACCCTATGAATGGACTAAATGGCAAGACTGGGTTCTCACCCCCACAGCACAGCAATTACCCACCATTGCAAAACGTGTGGTCACCCGTCAATTACCCCACGACACCACCCAAAGTCAATGGATTCAAATCCGACCCTTTTGCCTATCCACCTAATCAACCCCAGTACCAACAGAGCACACCGGACTACCAGGAGTACAAAGGTTATGATGGGGGTCAGACCCACTACTCATCCCAGCCGAATGGGATGAACCTTCAGGTCGGTGGGGCAAGCCCCTACAGGTCCCTATCTATTGAGGGTGACTTTGCTTTGAGCACATCTTCTAGCTTCTGTAAAAGTTGTGCTATGGAAATTTGCTCTTGTCAGGTAGTTAACCTTTAGATTAGCGCAATTAGTTTAGAACTTTCCGATGGAATTTTTTCTAAAAAATAGGTTTTAATTTTTCAACATATTTTACAGGAGTCATTAAGGAGCAGCAAAACATCACAGGAGTTTGTGGGGATACCGACCCATACCAACAAGGTCAACCCTGCGAGGGTCAGAGGGCAGTCACGGAGACCAAATCACTTACGTAGTGTCTTTAGTTCCTATAATAACAGCAGTAGCTCACAATTTAGTCCCTAAATTCATTTTTTTTAATTACTTTTTACATTTATTAATTACTGTTTTATTATTTCAATCTATATATATATATTCATACATATGTATAATTATATGCAACACAAATATATAACATCGTTTGATGACACACTAACAACGTTCATATACCTGAAGCTAATCAATCTAATCATTTCTTGCAACGAAGTTTTTTGTTATCTTTTTTAGGCCTCTAGTCCATGATGGATTTGTAATTTCTTACAATTAGTTTGAAAGAATTTTTTAGCACGTACGCACTTCAAAAGTCAAGACCGGGTCGGAGTCTTTGACTTTACTATTACTACTTTAGGAACAAATAAGGAGGTTGTGCCATTCTGAGAGAAAAAATCCTATGCAATATCATGCCTAAAACCTTTAACTATTACAATGACTACTTACCTAACCGATATTATTAAATACATGTAATTATGGGAAATGTTATATTAACATTATTTTGATGCCAGTAAATAAAATTGACTTCACAAATTACTGCTTGACTCTCGGATGGCATTTGTTATTATCAGGATGCTCAACTATGTAATACTGTTACTATTAACAGGAAAAAATGCAGGATTCTTAAACAGCTTATTAAATGTCTTTTGTTTTTCAACTACAAAATGTCTACCCTTCAGATTAGAAAAAATCTATGGATAGCAGTAGGAGCTATATACAGTTTTTTAGGATTTACGTTTTATTTTGTATGATAATTACTCTACTTTAAAATATTACCTTCAGAACATCTGCCCTTATAATTTATTAAATACATTCGTACATAGTATATTTCACCTCCATTTGCATACGTGTACATATATTCAGCATGTAAATTACTTACTATAGGTGACTAATTAAAGAAACACATTATGCTTTATTACCACCACCACCACACAAAATAGTATCAAATCCAAACGTTGACCGTCTTGTATGTAGGTAGATTCAACAGTAAGTACTTCTTCAAGTAATAATTGTGCTGGAAATGTTAATTTTGCAAATATAATTGACAAATTCAGGAGATCAAGGACCGCAAAGCCATCTTTTTGGATTTTGAACGGTTATCGTATCAATCTCCCCGTCATCAAATCCACGTTTTTTCATTTTAGGGACAATGTTTTGCAGAATATGACCAAAGCCATGCCCCCCAAAATTTGACTGGAATCAAAAGACCGTCAAAATAATCAAACTCCCAAGCACAATCAGCATAATAAATTAAAAGACATGTTTTGACTAACTTTAGCCAATACATGTCTAGTGTAACAAATAACACTTGTAATTGGAAATTTTAAAGGAAATGAATTAAACTCACAAGACGGTGTTTCGTGTGGATGTCATGACTCATCAAAATTTGCTGCAGATGTCCCTCATCTTTCAACATCCGTAACCGATTGATACGCTGAGCATCCGACGGGAAGTCAATTTCTTCCTGAATTTGATAATAAGAGCACTCCGTGCCAAAGAGATCAAATTGAGTGAAGGTCTTCAACTTCGCAAATTCCAGCAGTTTTTCGTCATCGAATATTGTTCCTGGGAAGTAACGTGTAAGTCAAAAGGTAAAGTCATCAAATATTCATTTTCATTGTATATTTATTTGTATTTTCTGCTAGTATTCTTATAGAAGCTTACTTTCTAAATGAGACATAACTACATCTTCAGCTTGTCCTCCCGCCTCAGTAAAAACACGAATGATGTCAAAAGGTGACTCTGGATTACGTCCGGCATGAAAAGTTACTGGAGCCCCTGTGGCTTCTTGAGCTGATGCTGTCGCTCTTATTACATTTTTTTCAAAATCTAGAACATAAAATTATATTTTCATCAAATATTTACTAAACTGAGAGATTGATACACTTATACTTTGTATATTTCACGGGGATATTCAAGTTCATATGCACACCTGTCATTGGCCAGGATACTCCAATCTCTCCAATAATACCACATTTGATATTATCCTCTGAAGGAATTCCAGTCGTAATTTCACTCACAATGCTATCATGAAGTTCCTCCACGGAAAGATTTAATGTTGACTCAGTCTGTGAGCCATGAACGTAATAGCCTGCCATAAAAAGATGAAATCATTGAACGATAAAGCAGCAGTTGTTACCAGCACCAGCAATATAATAAATGCTCGGATATGCAAAATTTTACCGGCTCCACAAATAATGTTAACTCCACTACGTTCACTGAGCTGCCTCATCAAAAGAGTATTCCTGGAAATCCCATGGGTTGTATTCTCAACGATAGTTTTACCACCCAAATTTTTGAACCTCATAATTTCATCTAAAATCACACCTTCCGTATCCTTATCATCGAGTTTGATATTATAGCGAAGGCCATATCTAAAAATAAATGAATACTTGGAGCAAACTTCCAGAATATAATTTTTAGAAAATTACGGTAATAAGACACATATGTGATTTATATCATTTTCTTTTATTCATTTTTATTCAGTGTCTTACGGATATTGGCGAAGTGTTCCTAGATTTGGAAGACTAAAGGCTTCCGGCTCATTTTTTGGATATTGGATATAGTTTGGAGGGGTACAATAGGCAACATCGAATTGCATATGGAGGTGCTCATGTGTTAAAGTAATTCCCAATTCATTTCCAGCAACATCTCCGGTAACTATAAATAATACAAGTTTTATTTAATATATTCTGATGCTTCCGTTCATTCTTAAAGGGTGAGAAATAAAGTTTTATTGGACATGATATTAATTTCTTTCAAGACATGACACTGACAGTTTTTGTGCGCGTATGTATATCTGCTTACCGGTTTGGACTTTGCCCTTTCTTCCAAATGCCATTCTGTTCCTGGAATGTTCTGGCACAAGGAAAAGTTCGTGGGTGTTGTGCGCAGATTATGAAAATTCCCAAAAAGCTATAAATAGCACACCGGCGGAGTTTTGACGTGCCTGTCTGATGTCAATGCCGCTAAAAGACTTTGTGCAAACGCAATTAACTACACGCAGCCCAGCTGCAGTCGCTCGATAATATTTGAAGAATAAACACTGTTAAAAGTCTAAAGTCAAAACGCAATAATCTGACCACAATAATACCGTACGTAGTACACAGCGAGTAGCAATCGCTTATTGATAAAAGATAAACCCAAATGTAGAGTAAGCTTTAAAAATATACTACAAAGCTCTGGAATAATGAGAAATGTTTTCACGAAAGCTTGATATTTTTTCCAGTGTAGCAAAATACCTTTAGAATAAATTGTCATTGGTTGTGAGGACTGACAGCATCTGTGTACTCTAGAGAACACTAATTGTTTATGAAGTGTGGGTCATAGACGGTAGATTTAGGTAAAGAGTATTCTAATCTGAGCCCAGTATTATAATATGAGTAATTTATTGATATTAAAATTGTGCTAAAATTATTTTTCAGTACTTTGTAGCATGGGCTTGAATCACCTGAGTCACAGGTGCTTTGCAGGGGTAATATCTATTTATCTTTTAAGTTTACATGCACGCTAAGGTTAGCTTGTTTCACATTTGTATTGTATATGTACGTTCGTAAATCGTGTCATAACCTTTCTCCCCCCTGCCCATAAAAGGGTCCTTGACACAAAATATTTATTTACTCATTTTAAAGTATATTCGTTTCCATTTTGTTCAAAAAAAATTTCATTGACCTCTGTCAAAAACTGCGGTCAGTTTTCAAAAACGTGAAGCAGTTTACATTTTTTGAGGGCAAATAAATCTCTATGAAATTTGATACAAATACAGCGTTTTGAAATACTTTTATGGATAACAGACCGTCCATGAAAAAATAGCAAAAAATCTCTTCCACAACTTTAGCTTTTGAATATGAATTTCCTCAACCTTGCTCTTTGTTCTTACGGGTCAAACCCACGATTCTCAACATAGGGACTTTAAAAGAAATTTGAAAATAATTTTTGTCTGTGATTAAAAATTTGTAATACCAATAGTCCTAACAAAATCTTTACTTCGCTTCCCGCTTTTGACGACTGTGACCACAATTTTTGACCTAGGTCAGTGAAGAAAATTTTGAAAATTCTGGAAATAAATTTTCTTTAAAATTGAAATATTTTGTGACGCTGTCCCTTTAATGGACAAGAGAGGAGAAAAAGGATATAAAATACCCTATATTACGTACGTAGTAATTACTACTGTAGTTGTTAGCTGACAATGAGAACATTATCAAGGTTTTTCAGATGCTGTAAACCCGTGTGTAAAACATTCACAATTTCTCCTCTGGATTGCAAAGTCTGCTCGAATGACAAAGGTGACTTTGGAATAGATTTTATTGTGTGTTCTGTAGTTATATGTAGTAGACCCTATCCGCAAACTACAATTTAATATGTGCATCGTTGAGTCTGCATCAAGTAGAAGTATTTAATTATATATTTAACTGCTGTTTTTCCTACATGATATATTGTCGTTTATATGCTTACTCCCATGCTTAAACGTACTCATATTTATCAAAGCATTGCGATCAATTACAGAATAACCGACTCAAATTATTTGGGATACATACATAAAAGAACTCAACATACAACAGGAAGAAGTACATTAATGCATACATTATTTCCTTTATATTGGTATTACGCTGTGTATAATAATTATTTTTTGAGCTAAGCCTTCTACTTTCTACCGTGCTAACATTTTATGTCTCCCGTATAATTGCATACATTCATTACAAAACATGTTTGATACATGCGTCAAGAATGAATTTATATGATTATAAAATAATATCTGAATAGTACCTGAAGCGTGGAATCGAAGACCAGCAATTATTACATGTTGTTTGTTTCCCTTTACAAAAGTACTGGTTGTCAGCATCCCTTCAAAGACCATAATTATTCCTTTATGATCGTGTGCAAAGCTGGGCAAAATATTCGAATACTTTACATCCTACATATTTTTAGATTCTTACGTAGAGCCTACGTATTAGCCTACATAAATCGTTCCCGAGATTTGTCCGAACCTACAACCTTCATACACCATTTACGAGATTTGTTGGGATTGAATCCTACCTGCAAACTAAAATGAAATTATGCATGCATAAATTGAAGCCTACAAATTGTTTAGAATGCTGTTACTTTAAAAATAAGCAATACAGAGTTGAAAATGAAAGTGCATGTTCAAGTTACCTTATTATTTGATTTCAAAAAGTTTCAGAGATAATTTCAGCAGTTTTTTGTGTGATACTCATTAAAAATCAATTTCTGTTGCTTTGTTATTTTGGAGGGGATCAAGATTTACTAATGTCAATGCTAGTGATGCCAATGGTCTGGTCTGATCCAGATTTTATGAAACTGGTCTGGTCCAAAGCGCAGACCAGACCATTGGTCTGGTCCAGTTTTTCGGACCAGACCAGTGGTCTGATCCAGTCATTCGGACCAGACCAGACCAAAGACCATGGTCCGGACCATGGTCCAGAAAACCATTCAGAGCAATTGAATAATCACATTTTATCCAGTCAAATTTTTTTTATCCTCAGAAATGACATTTTTAATTTGTTCCACAGGATTTCGTTAACTCATAAATTTTTATTTTGCGTACTTTTGGGTCCATGGTCCTGTGGTCTGGTCTGGTCCTGAAGCTGGACCAATTGTATCTGGTCTGGTCCAAGTGTTAGACCAGACCGGACCAGACCAATAACGGACCATTATTAATGGTCCGGACCAGACCATTGGCATCCCTAGTCAATGCAAGTAAGGAATTGCAATGTAGCAAGTAAACAAAAGTAAAAAAACATGTGAAATAAAATCTAGATGGGGCTTTTATTCAGCGCTTTGGAATACTAAAGATTCGCACATGTTTCTTCTTCGTGCCTAAAATACTTACCTTTTTTTCTGTATCTACATGTTGATTATTCCCAGCATACATAAATTGCAGATTGTTTTCCTCAAAATATGCAGACTACATACAATTGCCTATAACATATGTCAAAATATGAGAATACCCTACAATTTGCCTACTTGTAGGCATACATATATTGTATGCGCCCAGCTGTAGTGTGGTGCTATGACTGTAATATTAACATTGTGGTAAAACTGTTAAGGGGGAAGACGATGCTCTTATGTGGGAACTAAGTTCACACTGAATTCAGATAATGTTGACCTAAGAGAGCTCTTGGCACTTTAACATCAAAGCCGAGTTATATGTGAACACAATTTGCTAAATGTATGTATATTGCCAGTAGTAACATTCTCGTACAGATACATATCATCAAGGATAATAGTACCAAGGACAAGGGCAGTCACAATTATGAGTAAATACATCAACCGAGAATATTGGTCAAAATTAAATCTAACTATACATAAGTAATTATACATGCACATTGCTGAACATCAAATTACTGGAACATTTTTTCATAAACATTCCTTTGCTGACACTTCAATGGTCCAAAATATTACTAGTACTATTAAATTTCATAAAATGGTAATGCTAGTGTTTGATGCATTTAGCCTTACTATGTTGGTCTTACCATCATCATAATATGTAAAAAAAAATTTAATACACATTGAACGCCTGGGATGCATTTCGGAATGCATCGCTTGTTACGGTTTACACGGTAATAAGCATTTATTTTGAAAGCATACAATAGAAATAATTATTATCTCTTGTTTTTAAATTTTACTTAATTTTTATAAAGCTTCTTCGTTACACTGAAAATTTTAAAGATATATTTTGTATTATTTAATTATATTTTATTTTGTAGTGAGATTTTTTCCACATTACCAAAAAGGCAACAAGCTGGACTCTGGCCTATGACTTACTTGGAACTGGGACTGGGGTAAGATTAGATAGAGTGTCCGTCCGTGCCCAGTGTCCATTATAGAGAATGGCTAAACGCCTGTTAGGAATAATTGATAGAATAGACATAGGTTAAGTTTACAATTACCTGACCCCAAACCCAATACCTACCTGTACCAAATGGATTTAATTTAACTGTGGTAGCAATCTATAATATAGAATAGTATAGATAGGATTACTACAGAATACAGACTGCACATTATTATATCTGCTTGTACAGTAATTATTAGTATTAGCCTTGGCAGATGATTTTATACGATTTATTTTATAATGTCAAAAAATGTTTACAAATTTCCAATTTCCTATAATTTCATACTTTGAAGTTTGCACCAGCATTCAGCACGGCTGTACTTCAAGCATCTAATAAATTGTGACATTGTAAGTATCTATTAACTATATCTAACACTAAATTGTTAATTGGCTTTTAGTAATTTATTTTTGCGTCGCTGTCTACCTTGTAACTGCATCTGTCTCTAGTCTACGTGTACATCCTCGTATATTCCCTAACTTGAAAGAACCATGGACGGATATGACAATTCAGCCAGAATCTTACCCACAAATTCTATCCAAATGTCAATGGCGCCACTATTTTCAAGTCGTCGTATTCCAGTATCAACTAACCGGCAAGTATTTTCTAAAGTTTCACTCCTATGGGGAATATAGTACATGTTCAAATCAGTTCCAACTCCTACATAATTTTTCAGGCTTTATAAATGTCCACGTTCACCCCTGCTCCCACAGTTATGGTTCCTTGTACGGGACAGCAGAAGTTACTGAAACTGTCCATAATCCCTAGCTTGTAACAAAATGCATTTGTGTATGTATGCATATATATTTTTATGAACAACTCTTTTATTTTCCATCATGTTAGACCCAGCTCTACAGTCCATATATCAGAATCCCGTAAGTCTACTGACACAACATCTTCCAAACAGGAAGGTCCGCTGGAGAAATGGTTCAAGTACACAGCACAATTCATCCCAAAAAACACAACATTTAGGAAGCATGTTGAATCAGCTATACAGGTACAGAGAGCTATAAATTTTGCTGATTGTTTGCAATTTCAATTTATTTGAGCAATTTATTTCTTTGTAATTTTTTTTTTATATATTACCTCTCTCTCTCTCTCTTAATCTATTCTTAGAAAAATAAAATCTTCCACGTTCCTGTCGGAGCATTCCCTACCTTACGGAGAGTGATGCACGAAAGAGGCTGGGTTGAGTTGCCTCCTCTCTCATTCACCCGTCGAACTCTCTCGGAAATAGTCGGTAGTTTATCAAAACCAAAGATGCCGATGGTGACTGCAGATGAAATCAAAAGACTAGCAGTCCCCTACCCCGAAATTGACGATGTCTGGGTTAAAAGAGTTTTTAAAGGGGTGAAGCCCAAGTTTATCTGGAACTATGGCTTGGTCAACTGGAAAGCCATTAATGACAGTCAAATAATTAATCGACAGCCGAAACCAAGTTATTCCTTCACAACCAAAGTAGGGATCGCAACCTGTCTCAATGAAATGCACTGGTTCGCAGAGGCTGACATTTCCAGTATTTTGTTCCCGCGTTGCTACCGCCTCTATATTGAAGAGGAGAAAGCCGCATTTATTGGGGACTTTTGCTTAACGGCTTGCATCGGCCTAATACAGTGGCTAATCGGAACTTATGAGCAATTCGGGAAAGACGGCATCATGGCGGATGATGGCCAAGTCAATTCCCAAACATTGTCCTTTGCCCTCGGCCAGATTAAAAGCTATGTAAAAATTAGGCGTCACAAAGACCTGGACAAACCAGCCGTTCCCAACATTTTCAATGAAGATTGGGAGGATTTTTTGGAGCGGTTCAATTGTTTAGTACGAGAGAAAGGGAAACTAAAAAAAGAGGACCCTGGTTGCGCGGAAGTTAGTAATAGAAACCAAATACACGATTGTTCTGTAAAAGGAAATGATGAATAAAGTATTTATTTCTACATTGATAAAGAGGTGGTATGAGGCCGCAAAGAAAAACCTTCAACGCATTGCTCCATACTGGCCTCAATTAAAAATCGATGGGACGAACAACCTTTGGATTTGTAAACCTGGTGCGAAATCTTGTGGTAACGGGATTACTATCAAAAATCTCCTGAGCGATATTCTTGAAATGTTGGCTCAAGATCGGCGGAAGTCGAAAGATTTGAACGGAGATCCTGAAGTGGAAATCTCTAGAAACTATTGGGTGGTGCAAAAATACATTGAGAGGCCTCTCCTTGTTTACAATGCAAAATTCGATATTCGCCAATGGTTTATTGTGGAGGACTGGAATCCCTTGACCGTTTGGTTTTACAGGTTAGAGTTTCATGAGTTCTTTGAAAATGCGGGCAAAAATGCGCATATGTCAAAGCATACAAATAAACCTCCAGGATATTAACCTCCTACACCCTCAGTGTTCATATTTATATAACATTTACACGTCAAGACAATCTATAAATTATTCACTACACCACAACAACACGTAAGACACAATATCAGTAACACGTGAGTTAATTGAGTACAAACCCATGACATATCCGTTACCTTTTCATTTGGCTATACGATGGAATATAATTATTTATCCCTGATATTTTTTGTATTACAGGGAATGTTACCTTAGGTTTTGTAGCGAACCATTTAGTATTGAAAAATTCAATGACAGTGTCCACCTCTGCAATTTTTCCATTCAAAAAAATTACAGCATATCTGAATATCGAGATTCTAACCTCCCGGCTGAGAATGTTTGGGACAACTATACCTTTCAAGCTTATTTAGAGTAAGAAACCGTTTAAGCATATTCTAACTACCGACTAACAGTAAATATGTAAGGATAGTACATATGTAATTATATCCGACTTGTAAAGTGTTAAATGTACAGTATATACTCTCACTATAAGAGTCTCTTGCATAGTTCCAAGATTATTGAGTATTTGACCAATTTTTAGTTATATCCGTCAATTCTTTACTTCAGAAGAGTTGTCAAAATTACTAGCTTCTTTTACAAGTGTGTTTTTGCGGGGAAAATTTACATTTTAGTGACGTATAATGTTGTACATAGTTTTATATGATTTTTTGCTCGGAGGGCAGAACATTAGGAAAAATGGAATTATGGGATACGTTGATCTACCCTGGAATGAAAAAAGCTATATTAGGGGTCCTCATGGCTTCCCACGAGAGTCTCTTCAACACAAGGAAAAATGCATTTGAGCTGTATGGAGCAGATTTCATGCTAGCAGACGACTTGTCTCCATGGCTAATTGAAATCAACTCTGTACCTTTGATGTCCAATGCCACTGAAACATACAGAAAAATGTCGTCGCAAGTTATGGAGGATACTGTCAAAGGTTTTTTGTCCCTATCTAAAACATTGACGTTCGAGATTATTGACCTAATCACTTAAATTAACATGTTGTAATGTATGCATGGTGCTTATATTTTGATCAACGTAGTTATTTTCGACCGTCAAGAGAAACCCAATGCAGATACGGGGATGTTTGAACTGATTTACAAACAAAACCCGTTTAAGTTCCTCCCCGTTATTACTCCAGATATCCTTATCCGTGGGAAAATCTTACAAGATGAGGATGATGATGGGTAGGTTTTAATTCCAAAAAGTTACAAAAAATTGAAGTGCATTTTACAATGAATCAATTTGCAAAACGGAAATTGGAATCACCCTTAATAGTTTTACTTCTGATGTTCTAGTGTGAGTAGAGCTCTGGTCAATTCTCAAAGCTACCAGTCTTTAAAAGGCACAGCATCCCTCTCATTAGCAGTACACTTACACAATTCAAAACCATCCAGTCTAGTGTCTCTACGAAGTGGAATATATTTCATGGACTTAATGCAAAGAATACCATTAAAGGATGCAAATCGAACTGTCAACTTACCCAAGACTCACAGCGATTATGCCAGATTCAGCCAAGATGCGAGCTTTGTGAGCAGCATCCCCTCTAAGAAATTAATATCGTCGCTGCTCAGTGAGGGTAAACTGAGCAAAAAACAATCTTCGTCTAAGCTTCCAAGGTACAATAAAAGTCAAACCATAGAAGAGAGGAAGAAACAAATTGGGAAAATACCCCCGAATTTCCCAAGTACTAGTCAAACTTTGAAAACAGTAGGGAGTCCTGTGTCTACCAATGAAGAACGAAATGACATTGCTAACGCTAGTACTGTAAACAATGAGAACCCGCTGCTGAAAGAAGATAATGATTGAGGAAGAAATCCTCCACGTAAATTCGGTAGGAAAATTATTATTGTGACGGCCGTCCAAGTTGATCCAACATCAACGAATCGTGATGTAAATACTGCAACAGCAGAGTTACATTCATTCGTGACGACAGAATTAAATCCTGACCATCAGAGTACAGTTTCTAACGGCCTTACAGATTCGATACCTGGTCGTGACGCCACGTGATAACAATAAAGTGTAAACTCATTAAATCCACCAATTCATCATTAAACCATTCTAAAAAACGGATTGTGTTGGCAAAATAGTTATTTTGTATTCTAATAAAAATAAGCTTGCAAGTCGACAACTACGTACGTATAAGTACTTATAACTTGTCCCGCAGTAAATGCTACAGAGCTAGTTGACACGAATTTGGCGTGCTTCTATAAATAGGGTTAGGTCAATAAATAGCTTTGGATAGTGATGACAATGGTCTGGTCTGATCTACATTTAATTAAATTGATCTGGTCTAAAGGTCAGACCAGACCGTTAATTGATCCAGAATTTTGGACCAGATCAGACCAAAGACCATGGGAAAGCCCTTAGGAGTAATTAAATAATTTTTTCAGTGTTCAATTTTGTTCCCAAGAATGACATTTTTAATACGTTCCATGGGATTTCGTTACTTCATAAATTTTTATTTCCAAAATTTTAGTACCATGGTTCTTTGATTGGTGATTGGTGTAGTCCAAAAGTTGAACCAGACCAATAATGGCCTCCGTAACCCTGGCATTTTACCTCTCATATTCCGGAAATTAACAGCGTCCGCCAAAAATACCAGCACATATTGTGCCACTTAATTATCAAAATTCGAATTATAATTTGAGTGAATTAGTTAATAAAACTACGAAAATATAAAATCATGTGACTTAAAATTATTAGTAGTTTGATAACAGTACATCCCAGAGATGTTCAAATGATTTTCCCTTCCTTCCAGGGACGGGATATCGGAAAAATACGGATTTAAATGTGGATTCGAATACTTTCTAATTTCGATTTCAATTTCAATTATTTTTATAAATACTTACAAATTTGAATTCCGATACGGATTCCAACATATTTGAATACTTCCTGAATTTGGATTCCGATTCAAATACTTTTCGGATATTCTTACAAAAAATGGGAATTTATTCAAAAGAATAATTTAATCGCAAAAATATAAGCAATACAAAACACATTAAGTTTTTTCAAGGCAAAATTACCACGCAAATAATTTATTATAAACTTGAGCACAGAAAACACACACTCAGCTGAAATTTTAGTAACTCGAAAAGCAAGGAGTGATCCCATAACAATTCTAAAAAATTGGAGTAATTTGTTAACCTGTCTAACTACTTTTCGGATAAGTTCCTTCTAACAGTATTTGTAAATCGATTTGTTTGATAACACATCGTAATTAGAATGTACTTGAGAGCAAGATTTAAGAAGTGAGAAACTTGATTAACTTATTGTTAATAGTGGTTAACAGTCCTGTAAGACCGAAACTATGCAGCTATCTCATCCTGTTTGCAGGAATTTTTACAAAAACGGGCTTCAACTCACTGTCCATTAACATGCATACACTTTTCGTTTACCAACCGTTCGGAACTTCGCTTTCAAAAAACGCTTCCTATGAACTTTTTCTCGCACGTGGCAATATAAAACCCAATGAAATCGATACTTTATTGGAATCGGAATTCATAAAAAATATTCGAATACCGATTCGAATACCCTTGTTTTTATTCGAATCCGATTTTGAATACAAATACCTCTGAGACTATTTTTCCGATTCCAATATCGATTCGGATACCCGAACTTTTTGAATATAATTCCGATTCGAATTCCGATTCGAATTCGAATTCCCGTCCCTGCTTCCTTCAATCCTTCGAATGCAAAAAAATAGACTCATTTCCTTCCTTCATACCTCTTCAGATTGAAGGCTTGGAAACAAAATTCCTTCCTTCACCCTTCCTTCGAAGTTGTTTTATTGAGATCCTTCCTTAAGCCTTCAGTAATATTCTTCCTTCATAAAATTCCGCCTTCTTTAATATTTTATTTTCATATACATATGAGACAACAAAGTCAAGATACGAAAATTACAGTACCCGCCAGAAACCGTCTTTCCATCGTATTATATGTACTAGCACTGCGCAGCCAACTATTGTTGGCTAAGCAAGTCAAATGTAAGTTGCGATGATACGAAATAGCTACATGCAAAGCTAGCTGCGCAGAGCTATGGTCGTCAATGCATCTAGAGCGCGCGAATATTTGATTCTTACTATCACGGCCACTTTCACTATCAACTCTTTCAACTTAGAAGAGAGGATCCTGGTACGTTACATGTGAATAAAAGCGCGTATTGACAGCGTTAGAGTTAGTTGTCATGAAAGGTACATTCGGCGCGCGAAGGGTGATTGGGAAGCACCCTTCCGTCAACTTAAATTTTTTCCTTAATGCGCTGAAGCCTTACTTGTTCCTTCGTAATTTTTTTCACTCTTCCTTCCCTTCCCTTCATTTCTTTCGAAACAAGCACATCCTTCCCTGAAAGAAGGCTTCTTTGAAGGGTACCCGTCGACGGGTGAACATCTCTGGTACATCCGGTTTTAAATAAATATTTTATTGTAACGACTTTCGTACAAAATCATTACAGCCTATTCGAGGCAAGCGGGTGCCGTAGTTGGACAAATCCCACGCCAAGCTTCCCTGTGTACTGTGTTGGGAGGCTGTAATAAACGGAGTGCAAGCGTATAATTGATAATGTGTTAATAAATGTTGGCTCTTCATGTAATTACATGTATGTATGTAATTGTAAATAAATTTTTCACGGATTCTTTTCGGTCGGCGCCCGTATCATCCATGCAAAATAGTAAGTATTTTTAAGGAGAGTATCAGGAAAATATTCCTAACACTGCAATTATAAATAAATCTAAACGTATCACATATGAAGAAGCCCTTGGGAAGAACGTGCATGTCCATATATGTAAACGATAGGTTCTATTCATGGCATAAAAACCAACAATAGTAAGACTAAAGGTCTTGGGCGTTTGTTCCTCAATCCCAGTATCAGTTGCAGTTAACCTTGAACAGATGAACTGAAACAGTACAATGTCGTATGCGATTTTGCTGTAAGCAATTATGGGAGCCTAGTGTATACGAAGGCCCTGCAGGTAAGCTAGAACACGTGTAGGCTTAGGTACATCTAAATGGCAGTTTGAAAAACATGAAATAGCGAGTCTTACGCAACTTCTAAGGAGGCAGGCCAATAGAGATAGTAATTGAGACTCTCCTCAAACCTCTGATTTGGAATATAGCAAGGTTTGCTGAAGTAGTGAAGCATGGGAAACCAACTTTTATACGTAAGCGGGAGCAAAAAAAATCAGACAAATCATTTCCAATTATTGGGGTGAAGCATTACAAAAGTACTCCTTTATAAAAAAGTAGGGAAATTTTTCGCTACTTCATTACTTCGTATATATTTATGCAAGCAGGGAAACAATTGAGGCAGTCAATTTGTTGGTAATGTTACAGACATGCCGTGTGACCACAATTAGCTGTAAATCAGATTAGAAACAATGACGTATTTCCAATTCTCCAAGACTTCAAAGAGGAACCAAGTGCATATCACTCTAAAAAAATATCGCTTCTCGGGGTAATCACTTCTGGCAGTTTATCAATTGAATTTACTAGGAAATAGTGTATTTGATAATTTTTATTATTAACTTTATTACGGTCATTGAAAGGGTGAAAATAGTGAGTCCCGACGTGTGTTTTGCTAATGGGTTATTATTTTGTTAACATAAAATATCGCAGAAATTTGTGTAGCATTGCAAAATACTTGCTGGTGTTGCTCTGATTGACATTATTCGAACTAATATATAGATTTCAATTTCGTTTATACTTCGTGACGCAGAAATTTTGAGGACGCAGAAAAATATATTTCGTTCTGAACATTTAGCAGTGTTGCTCAGATTTTCATACAGTGAATTACAAAACGTTTGAATATTTTTGATGAACTGTCCAGACAACTGTCTTTAAAAAAAACCTTTTCACTTGGAGTTTCTAATTACTAAATCTATAACAATCATTTATTCTTATTTTTTTCCCTTCCGAATTCTTTCAAACAAATTAATGTCCTACGGTCGAACTTGGTGTTGCAAGATGTGGGCAAATATTATATCACAGAGAACTATTTTCATGACTCCTGGAATAGTTACGTGGAATGCGAGAATAGATAGAGTGTCATCAGTACGCCATCTACTGTCGTGTCCTGTTCGGAATGTTGCAACAGATCCTGGGAGGACACTAGTCTCTGCAAACCAGTTAAACAAATCTAGATATGAGGAAAATGGAACCGGGACGGTTCCACAATTCTGGCTTATCTTCCCTGGATTGGGGGCACAATGTAATGCAGTTCCAAAGGAACTTCACAATATTGAACCCTTCGCGGAATCTTTGAATAAGTCTAGAAAAATACTACAACGTATTGGAATTGATATTGACGAACTATTACACCCAGATAATCCATCAATTTTCAAGTGCATTCGGTCTGGACTACTATCCCTAACAGTACTGCAGGTATACAAAAGTTTTAAAGATTTTTTTAATGACTTGGGAGGAAAAGAAATATGTCTGGGGCTCTGCATCAATAATACATACATACATAATAATTATTATATTTCCAAGAATTGGTATTAGCACATGGGGAAAAATAATAAATGTCAAAATGCTTGATGTTCAAATGAGCTAAAATTTGTACACTTGACTTCTTTCAGTACGAAACGTTATTGCAGGTAGATATCAAAGATTAACATAAAAATCCTGTTCATGTTTGCAGATCTTGCTATGTGATACTATTAAACACATGCTTCCATCGGATCCATCTGGTATAATTGGCCATTCCGCTGGAGAAAATGTGTGCTCTTATGCAGATGGTTGTCTTAGTGCTGAGCAGGTCATTTTGTTGATCGATGCTTGCGCAAGATCTATTATTGCTACTAAAAAAATGTCCGGAGGAATGGCCATAGTCGGACTTCCTTGGGAAACTATACAAACGATATGCCCACCAGATATTTACTTCTCTGGTGACAATTCCCAAAACATCATCATGATATCCGGGCCGTCTGAAAGCTTGAAATCTTTTGCGAAAGAACTTACAGAGAAAAGAATATTTGTTAGACTGCTTGATACCTGTGAAATTGCACCACATAGCCCGTATATGGCGGACGCAGGTGTGTTACTGCGGGAGTACGCAAAGGAGGTCATTCCCAATAAAACACTTCGAAGTTCCAAGTGGATTTCAACATCGGTCTCGGAAGAAGATTGGGATTCTCCCGAAGCACAATACATGAATGACATTTATGTCGAAAATTTGCTAAATAACCAAGTACGGTTTTACCAGGCTTCACTGCACATACCAAATAATTCAGTTGTCATCGAAGTATCTCCAAAAGCTACCCTTGGAATTTTTGTAGAAGAAACTGTGCCAAGTGTGAGGTACCTGCCTTGTGTCCTGAAGAAAAATGAAATTAATCCCGCAATATTTTCTAAAGAGAACTTCAAATCTTTGTTAAGACGAGAAAATGACTCTACATTTTGATTAAGTTTGCTTTAAATACTACTTGAATACTTTAACTGATTACGTTATTACGTTATTTTACCAAGATTCATATCATGACCATTCCCTCCAGAAATATTCTTTGTACAATTTAAGTACAAGTAAGCTTATAAAATGTCTTGTAGTTGTTGCTTATTTACTTGTTTTTCCTTGAAAGTGTTAAGATCAAAAGTCACAGGACTACACAAAATCATATAAATCAAGATCAGACAAATTATATATCTACTCGCAATATACCATGTATACTGACACCAAATATTGTACTTCAAATACAAGATATATAGATATAATTATACATGACTATACATGGACATACATATGTACATAATATAAATAAAAATATACTCCGGTTTTTAAATACGAAATCCTGTATTAAAATTAGTGGTCCGACCAGTTCAGTTTGGTTCGCAAAATTCAGTTTAGTTCGAAAATCAAAATTTTAGTTCAATTAGCTATTCTTCGGTTCAGTTCAGTTCAGTTTCCTCTATGAACTGAACTGAACTGATTACAAAACAGCTCAACGCGCCTAAAACTATAACTCAAATAGTTTCCATTTTGGTAAATATAATATATATAATATATGTTTGCACATACACTAGGGGTGAGTATAACGAGACAACGAGACGAGAATCTCGTTTATCTCGCTCTTTATTCATCAACGAGACAGTACGAGACATCTCGCTTTATTTAACGAGAATATCGTTTGCAATTAAATCTTGTTAAAGCCCATATCAAACTGAAAAATGGGGTGTTTTGTTATACCATTTTGTCAATTAAGACATTTTGCAGTTCTTGGTGCTAGCTTTTATTGCGGTAGGTCTTCATTAATTCTTTTCAAGGCTTCCATGTTTTCACATTTTATGATCCAAACTCGAAAATAAATATTTTGCACATTGGAATTGTTCCGATTTGTGAAATTAAATAAATTTGTATGTTCTCTCACCAGAATTTGTGCAGGCTACAATTAAATTGCATATATTCCAACGCAAAAACCATGTTTTTGACCTGTCTCGTTTGTCTCGTGCTTTGCTTACTCTCGCTACTCTCGTTCTCAAAATATCTCGTTCTCGTATTTTTTTCAGAAACGAGAACGAGACAAACGAGAATTTTAAAACCAGCGAGATACTCACCCCTAACATACACACATACATACATGTAAGGTATGTTCTGTATTGTGTATGCGTAACAATCAGTTCAAACTATTCAGTTCAGTTCAGTTTTACGCTGAAACCGAACCATTCAGTTTGGTTTGTGTATCGAACTGAACCAAAATTTGTATGAACGAAACTGAACTGAACTGAACTGAAATTTTCAGTTTTGAACTGAACTAGTCCGACCACTAATTAAAATGAATATAATGCTGGAGTTGGCGATAAAACAAAAACTTTTCGGGCTCTAGGCCTCCTAGGTTTTCCAAGATCTATTCAAGCTACACATTGCAGAAGGAATTTTGTTGTACTGAATTTTATCCGATTTATTTGAATTCAGATCCTCCGACATTTATCCAAGCAACCATTATTTAGAAAACATAGAAGCTGTGAGTAACTTTAAAAAAAAAGTCAGAAATAAGAGGAGTCAAGAAAAGGAGCCTTCTCGGTTCACACGGAGTGGGGAGACAGCTTTACTCGTTTGAACCGTCAGGATAGGATGTATAATCAGATCTTTATATAACGAATGGCCATATAAAATATGTTTTGGCATAACATATAAATTCGGATTCCCTAGCAAAATTCCTTCTATAACCAATGCTTAGAATATGCATATAATGAACATAATTACAGTACATTTTTTAACATCCCAGTAGTCTAATTTTACATGCAGAAATTTTACGCATTTTACAGTCGAATTTGAGCCGCAATAAACACCAAAATGTTTGCTCAGCTGCAGCATATTGTGCATATAATTTTACGAAAATTACAATTTTATGGATTTCATACCCTGCAACGTTAAAATAATTAGTATTAGTGTACATAGTTGATGGCTTGGAACACTTCGGTTTGGTAGGTCAAGATGTATAGGTAAAAATAAGAAATGAACATGCTTGAATTTGACCATGGGACCCCCTTTTAATAATATAATATCAAATTCTAATTTACTTTGGAAGAACCTGTACTTTGAAAAGTGCAGTCCAATCGTTGTACAGGCTAAAGGTTGTTGAGCTTACACTACATTATCGCACGATTGGAGCAAGATTACGCTTCCACAGATAAAAATCCATCCAGTCTGAAGAAAATTTTATTGCTGATCTTCTAAACATAATTCGAATTGTATTAATTCATTATTTATGGTCAATAGTAGTTTAAACATGAATTAAAAAAGGATTTTTAAAATCTTTAAAAATTTTGAAACATTCACTTGCTTTTAAAAGTTGCAAACACTCAACTCTGTTATACAGCAGAAGATTTTACAGGGCTTTAAAACAACAATTTGAGCAGTGCTGTGAATGTTTCAAATTTTGATAATGAATAGTACTTATATAAAACCCCAACACAAACATTTCTATCAAGAATGAAGTTTTACTAATAAAAAATCGGGGTGAAAATGCCCAAAATGCCTGCCCTAGGCTGAATATGCCCAAAATGTCATAAAATGAAATGCCCAAAATGCCATGGCATTTTCAATTGTGCAACCCTGAGCAGGATAAGTATATGATTCTTTTATTCTACTGTTAAGACCGTTTGTAGAACGAGTGGACTCCACGAACTAAAAGTTCCCTCTACAGATATACCTAACAATAATGGATACCCTGTCCATTTCCAAAGAACCACTTCTTTCCTCGTAACCCCAAAAATTAGATATCACTAGAGTTATTTCTAACATATAAAGTTCTCCCTATCATTAGCCTAAAGGATAATCCAATTGAGGAATGAAAAATTGGAAAGGATGAAGCTTAATTATATTCCCAATAAATCTTCCCTAACTTTACCACAGAATTTCCCCCTGTACCTAATGTATCCTGTTCACCCTTACCCCTAAAGCATAAACATTATCCTTAGCAGTAGAGTTTTTCCTCTCCCTAATACATAAAGTAACACTTATCCCTAACCAATAAAGCCCCTTATTCCTAGCACATACAATTACCCTCTCCCTAACCTATTAAGCGCCGTATCACCACTAGGGATTGTCTATTTGAAAATGCCATGGCATATTGGGCATCATACCTGCCAAAAATGCCCTGGCATTTTGGGCATTTTCAACTTTGGGCAAATACGTAGATTGTGGCATATTCGGCACGGGCATTTTGGGCATTTTCATTCCTGGGCATATTCGGCATTTTGGGCATATTCAGTTCAAATTTTTGGGTCGATTACCTTTTCCAGACGTTATTGGTTGGTACTACTATTTCCACTTGCTACTACTGCACACTACACCGCTCACATCGTTATAACTAAAAACGATCACTCGACGGTTTAGCACACAGGTAAATAAATCTGGTCAGTAGACAATTGTAGAAGTTTTAGTTTTTAAAACGTCTAACCGTTGTTACTACTGGACAAAACTCATATTTTGGAACTATGCCAACCTCGAAGCACTGGTCAGAAAATTTGAGAAATTTTATTTACGCTGGAGGCGGAGCAACTGCTACAGATGATGAAAGTTATACAAATCAAAGTTCTGATGTGGAGGACTTGTTGATGACGTATTTATCACTCGATTCTTCTGATTAACTTTATACAAAATGAAACAAATTCGTCAATAATTCAATATAAAGTGTCTGTATGATACACAGCGAGTATCTTTTGAAATATAATACATTTAAACAAAATTGTCATGTACGCCTTTAATAGGATTTAATTTTAATAAAGAATAGTTGCATTTTTGGCTCGATGGTATTACTGAGTTTTATCTACCAGAAATGCAGAATATTCCTGGCTGAAAATGACTAAAATGTCGAATATGCCCAAAATGCCGAATATGCCCTGCCGAAAATGCCCAAATTCAGGGCATTTTCCCAATGTACCAATATGCCCAAAAATATGGCACGTTGGCGGGCATTTTGGGCATATTCAGCTTGGCAGGCATATATGCGAGGGCATTTTCAATCGACATTCCCTAATCACCACCCCATACAGTTTCCCTATCACTAACGTATAAAGTTATCCCTAACCCTGACCTAAAAATATGCTCCAATTGAGACAACAAAAGTTTACGTATTTATAATAGTAAAGCTTACGCATTTCGTCGCCATGCGGATAAAATTTGTTTTGTAGTCATCCAATTCTTGTTGAATTCCATGGACAGAATACAATGAGCTTGAGAGGGATTATTAACATCCCCGTTAATTAAAATCATACAACCCCTTAATCCCTTCCTCCCTATTGGTTAGGTCAAAATCGTTTAAATTCCGTTTTCAACTGATACTAGTTTGTAGTTTACGCGTTCACCATTCTTTTATCAAGTTACAAGTACATGGCATATGTATATAAATCAAAAGGAGAAGTACATATATACACATGTAGATATCAATTCTGATCGACTACAGCAATAATTTGCTTCAGTTCTTTGTGGAATTAGTAATAACTATAGATATATAGGATGTTGTACAAATTACCGAGATCCATAAGTTTCACTGAAAATTTTATCAGTGAAGCGCAGAACTAGAGCTGAGAGTACCAGCACCAGAACACGATATATCGTCGGTGAAGAGGCAAAATGGTCTAAGTACAATTTCGATTAAAATCAAAATGGTCTACATGCAGTTTTACTAAATGCAAAACGGAATAGATGCGTCAAGTTTTAAAAGCAAAATGGTCTACATATAATTTCACCTAAAAGCAAAATGGTCTACATACAATGTCGCCTAAAATCAAATTGGTGTACATACAATTTCGGCTAAAAGCAAAATGATCTACATACAATTTCGCCTAAAAGCAAAATGGTCTACATGCAGAAACGAATGAGAGCGTAATTTAGAATATCTACGAATTTTAACTGCATATCCTTAAACGATGGCTGGAATATGAATTTGCATATCACAGCCAATAAAAGTTAATCGAATATTTAGGTGTAAAACCACATGAATAATTTAGTGAAAATTTTTTATCATCTGAAGAAAGTTATTTATCAATCATTTATGAGCTGTATTAATCAACTTATAAATTCGTAATGATTAATTCTTACAAGTAATCCTCGCCACATGCCCTCTCGGGATTCGAATGCAATTTTGTGAAAGCTTAGGTCCCAGGGAGAACAAGCCATCTCGCCCTGGTTTGTCCTGATTTGAATTCTAACTCGTCGATAAAGGGTCCCGTATCCACTCCAATTTTCCAATGTTAAATCCCATAAGAAACTTTCATTTTCAAAAATCAGGGTTTTATTAGATGAATGGTATATTTGTAGCATGAATTCATAATACGTGTTTCTAAGGTTCAAATATTCACCACTATTGGTAACCAATGGTTTCTTGTCCTCAGGTTGACCAATATTGAGGTCAAAAAACTAATTGTGATCAATATTGGCGAATCTGAGGTCAAAAAACTAATTGTGACCAATATTGGTCAATCTGAGGTCAAAAAACAATCGTGTCCAATATTGGCCAATTTCAGGCCAAAAACAAATTGTGACCAATATTGGTCACAACAATTGTGTCATTCATCTAATGTAGCACCGAATTTTGTGAATGGAAATTTCTTGAACGTTGAAAAATTTAAGTTGGACCCTTTATCCACGAGTTAGAATTTAAAAAATCGGCCTTGTTTGCGCAGGAAACCACTTATGATGGACGAATTCCTAAAATAATTATTACATTCAGTGTATATTACCTTACTTCACTGACTTTCGAAAATGGAAATATCTTATAGGATTTAACATTGAGAAATTTCCATGACAAGTTTTGTCCGTGCTGGGACACTGGGTCTGGACACCTAAGCTCATACAAAGTTTCATTCCTAAATAGGCTGGGCATATGACGATTGCTACTTGTCAGTACTTTAAGTCGTTATTCGCTACACTTTTTTTTGGAATTCCTAACCTCCTAGAATCCAACTTGAAGGACACCTTTAATGCATTTGTTGTTTGCACATCAAATTAGGAAGATTTGATGAGTAGATAATGTCAAGCTTATTTAATATGTATATGGTAGTTTTCTCTTCATGGGTACATATTTTCCAGCGGTTGAAGGTTTGTAAGCTTGTGTGCCGAGCCTATTGGATCTCAAGGTTTCAATAATTTACAAAGGTAATGGGCAATTTACTGTGCCAACTGAAATTATGTACTGCAGTACATAATTATGATTGCTGTTGCAACAAGGAAAGCAAAACACAAATTTTCAAGATCGAAATGATGTGTCAAGCCGTGAAATACATATCGCTTCCCAGGGTTTCACTGCAGCCGGTTTATAAATAGAAGGTGAATTCAGCCGAAGCAGGTTATTTTATAACACCTGAGCGTGGTTATAAGAATTTTGAGGAAGGAACACGAGTTTTACGCCTTTGGTTTCGGATTGTGTGCTGTTGGTGTGAAAGCATAAAATTAATTACTTCACAACCGTGGAAAATGATAGTTAAAAAAATACTCCGATTTCCCTTTCGTTTATATTTCTTGCATCAGAGGTTTTCAGGAGCAGTAAACAATTACTTCTTGCACTTTAAATACACTGTGTAAATATACCTCTGTTGAGTCTTTCATACCAGAATTTACAAAATCTTCTTCAAATATTTAGTTGAACCAAATATGCTTTTTTAAAACCAATTTTCACTTTTAATCACCAAATCCATTACAATCATTATTGAATTCATATTTTTGTTCTTGTCACCACTTATTGAGAACGTTTCCAAAAGAAATATTTTACAAATTAGCGTCACTACCGACAGCCAACTACGATACTATTGTGGTTCCGTATTTTGTAAAGATGTGGGCAAACATTATATCACAGGGATCTATTTCTAAAACTGCTGGAAAAGTTGACTTGATTAGGAGAATTGGAAGACTACAGTCACAACGTCCTCTACTATTATGTACAGTTCGGAATGTGGGAACAGATCTTGGGACGACATCAGTGTCCACAAACAAGTTAACCAAGAATAGATTTGGGGAATATGAGACCGGGAAGGAACACCCTTCGATTCCACAATTATGGCTTCTTTTCCCTGGTATGGGGTCACAATGTAATGCGATTCCAAAGGAACTGAATAATATTGAACCCTTCGCGGAATCTTTGAATAAGTCTAGAAAAACACTAAAACAAATTGGAATTGATATAGACGAACTACTCCATCCAGATAATCCATCCATTTACAAATGTGTTCGATCTGCCATGATGTCCCAAACTGTATTGCAGGTTTGATGTAATTGTGTATTTATAAATCTGGTGATCCATAATCATTTGCACGAAAAGATTCAATTAATGGGAATTAATTTGAGTGTAACATCGCTATTATAAGATACACGGTCTTCAAAAATCGATAATGTTAAACAAGGTTTATGAATTGATTCAAATAATACTTTTTTTGTCTTTTTTTTAATATTGTCTTACTTAGTTGGTTCTCTTGAGGGCTTCATTTTTATAAGAAGATAACTTAAGTGGTTACTGAAATATGCAGTTTAGTTTAAAGCAGGTGAATACTTTTAAAAAACTTTCTACAAAATAGCTAAATAATTATATTCAATTTCAACAGCCAAACCACGGCGGAGAGAAAAAATTGACAAAATTGACAAAATTTTAAATTCGAATTTTTTGTAAATACCATAGTCTCAATTTAATCGAAATTTGAATGAGCTAGGAGAGGGATTAATTTTCTAAGGTCCTACATCTAAATCATTGGTTACTCTTATATTCTATATTTATCATGAGTTACTATAGATATATTAAAAATAATTAATATTATTGTGTATGGGAAACGCAAATGTACCACTATAAAACGCTATAATTTCTTCGGCTTCATTTTTGTTTTAAAACCATTCCTTATTACATACAGGTTGATAACAGGCTGGAAAATACTGTTTATTAAATTTGCAGATGGCGCTATTTGACGTTATTAAACATTTACATCCATCAAATCCATCTGGCATAATTGGTCATTCCGCTGGAGATAATATCGCCGCTTATGCAGATGGCTGTCTTAGTGCTGAACAGGTCATTTTGCTGATCGATGCGGTTGCGAAGGCTCTTCTAGCAACTAAGAGATATTCCGGAGGTATGGCCATAATCGGGCTTCCCTGGAAAGATATACAAAAGATGTGCCCTCCAGATATTTATTTCTCGGGTGAAAACTCCCAAAGCAACATTTTGGTATCAGGGCCGTCTGAAAGTTTGAAAGGTTTTGCGAAGAAGCTTCAAATGAATGGAGTATTCGTTAGACTCCTTGAAACCTGCGAATTCGCACCACATAGCCCTTACATGGATGCTGCATGTGAGTTACTACATAACTACCTGACGGAGATCATTCCGATTAAAAAACTCCGAAGTTCCAAGTGGCTAACTACAAGTGCCCTGGAAGAAGATTGGGGCTCTCCCGAGGTCAAATATGTCTCTGACGTTTACCCCTCGAATATTTTAAAAAATCAGGTACATTTTTACCAGGCTTTACTTCATATACCACATAATTCAGTTGTCCTTGAAATATCTCCGAGAGCAACCCTTGGAATGTTTGTGAAAGAAACTGTGCCAAGTGCGAAGTACCTGCATTGTATTCTGAAGAAGGATAAAGTTAATCCCGCGATACTGTCTAAGCAAAACTTCCAATCATTGTTTAATCCATAAAAGTAATTTAAATTTTAATGTAGGTATATAGTTATTTGCTTTAAGAACACCAACTGTTACGCCGTGTTAATATTATAGGAAAAATATTCAATGTATGAATTGTATGCGGAATGTGTGTGAAAAGTAAGTATGTACGTATGAGGACACATTATTAAGCGAACATATAAACTTAGTAAAAGCAATGGAATAAATTGATGAGGAAAATGTTTATTGGACTCATACATCTACAATATGTATCAGTCAGAGGAAAAGTAAGAGCGTCTAAACTATTCGCCTCAGCATACAATAACAGGATTAGTGGTCGGAACAATTCAATTCTAAGTTTACAATTCAATCCAGTTCGAATACTAAACTGAATTAAAATTGGGGTTTCAATTCGGTTCAGTAAAAAACAATTCAATTCAATTCAGTTCAGTCCAAAGATGGGCACCTCGCCTGAAACTAGGCCTTGTAAATAGGCAACTAGGAAGGAAGGAAAGCAAAACGGAAAGGTTTTTAGGAAAGGAACTAGGAAGGTTGTAGAATTTATGTCCAAACTAGGAAATAGAATAGGAAGGCTGAGAATATGTAAAATAATAAGCAAGATCATAGGAAGGGTGAGCAAATTGGAAGAATCCTAGGAAGGACTACCGGGAAGACATATTTGATGCCAACCAGCGGCAAGAGATGAAACTGGTTTGTATGATTTCTGCTAGTTATTTTTATTGGATTGTATAACGTAGAATAAACGACATAGTCAAAAACAAACTGTGAAGAAATTCCACCCATATGGACCCCACTAATAGTTAGATGTCTAGCTTCGTGTTTCCTTAGATTTTATGGTGTGCTGTGAACAGGGTTTATTTTTAGTACATTAATATTCTGAATGCTGCTAACGTTAAAATATATCTTCCAGAAAATCAATCCAAACTTGGAACTTATCATGTGTTCGTCTAACAATATACATTTTAAATGATGACAATTATCATATTTACCCGCTTATGTTAATGTATATTGTTTCTCAACGCTATTCGTAAAGAAATGTACAACAACCAAACCGGCAAAGGCATACCCAACCAACTAAGGCTGAACAAAGGCAATTCAGACTGAACTAGGCATTTTAGGCCCTACTAGGCAATTTAATAATCTGACCAGGAAATAGGAAGGACGATTATATGCCCGTTTGTAGGAAAAAGGAAATCAGCAAAAGTCCGGTTTAGGAAGGGTATTAGGAAGGATAATCGAGATTACATTGTAGAGGTAAGGTTTCAGGCGAGGAAAACCAGTTGCCCATCTTTGGTTCAGTCTACTAACTGAACTGAGCATATTTACAAATAAATACGGCAAAGTGGCTAGGGTGGCGCTTCAGCTAAGGCCATCTCTCCTTACCCATTTATAGTATTATGTTGAGCTCATTTAAAAAATAAAAATGCAATATTTTGAAAAAATAAAATTTTGATAATTTTTGAAAAAATTAAGCTAGTAGTACTCACTGGTAAGTGCAAAAAAATTCCATTGAAATCGGTGGAACAGTTTGTCGTTTTTTTACGTACGAAAACGCATGGTGTTTTCAACCAATAACGAACTCCTCCCAGAGAGTGGTCCAAAGAATTTTCATAAAAAGTTTGAATAAAATTGGGTCGGAGGAATACGTCGGGACAAAAAGTCCCAAGCATTCACGGACAACAGTAACCACATCAGTAACCTTATATGGTTACATTGACGCAAAGATGGTGCTAAACTTATCCTTACAATATCGGTTTTGATTCAGCCTGAAATTGTTTTGAATTGGAATTCAAAGAAAAAAATTCAATTCGATTCAACAGGTGAATTGAATTATTCGGTTCAGTAAACGATAGAATTGAATTGAAAAATCCCTGAATTGAACTGAACTGAATTGTAAAATTGCAATTTAAACTGAATTGGTCCGACCACTAAACAGGATTCTTATGGTGTGTAAACTATCTCTCCTGGTTATATAGCTCCTCAGGGGTCGAGTAGTTATCCATACGGTACTCGTACTTGGAACCGAACTTGAATTTCCGGGCCAAATTCCCGTTTGACCCGGACTTGTGTCTTCAAGTACGAGTAAAAAATCCTTTACTCGGAGGCCGGTATTATATTTCCTAATTTTTTACCGAACTTGGACCGTACTTACGAGGATGAAACGTTTTGTAAGCAACAGGTTAAGCTTAGTAATTATTAGACCTGGTGGTCGGACCAATTCAGTTTGAATCGCAATTTTACAATTCAATTCAGTTCAGTTCAATTCAAGGATTTTTCAATTCAATTCGATCGTTTACTGAACCGAATAATTCAATTCATCTGTTTAATCGAACTGAATTGTTTTCTTTAAATTCCAATTCAAAACAATTTCAGACTGAATCAAAACCGATATTGTTAGAGAAGTTTAGCACCATCTTTGCGTCATGTATGTAAGTTTACAACATTACAGCAAATAGCAAATAAGCAGTTTTTAACACGCTAAATAGTCTGATCTTTAAATGGCAAAATAATAGGCTGTTAATTTATTCCAAGAAAAATACAAGCGTGAAATATATTGAAAGGTAATTATCTCTTGCAAGTTTAGGATGGAAAAGTATAAGGAAAGAACTGGAATTGTTGTAACTGCACTGCAATTTATCTTCACTGGAGAAGCACTAGACTAGTCTGTAATTCTGTAAGTTAGAACAAAATATTGCACTTAAGAAAATGTCCGTTTAAAGAAGAGTGAGAACTCAATGAAGAAACTCAGAAACAAGGATTTGTTTGCTGAGGAGAGGTCAGATGTGTTCACCTGTATGCAGTGATGCGACCGATTACGATTATAATCGAAATGTTCGATTTCGAATACGAACCGAATCGATTAGCCAAGAGCTATCGGTTCGGTTGCGTTAATCCGAACATAATTCGAATGGAATGAACAATCGAAGTTGGTTTATCAAACCGATTAAAGTTCGAACCGATTAGTTAAACTACAAATCCAATTTCGATACCGATTCTGTTTTTAATCGCTTTGTATTCGAAATTGGTTTTCGAACAATCGAATTCCCGCCACAGTTTAAATTCCACAAACGAATTATACACCCCACGGTATTTTTACCACGAGGAGAGTAACCACTTTGCTAATGAGGAATGTAGTGAGGAAGTAGAGTCCCAACCTCAACACTTTGAACGTCTTGAAAATTAATTTTCGGTAATTTAAAATTACATACATGGAAAACAATATCATTGATATTGTCACCAGTGACGCCGAAAGCTGTGAGATTACTCCGCAACGCCGAAAAAAACCTATCCGTTGCCCAGAATCATTTTACGTTAAAAGAAAATTTGCATCATTGCAAATACTTCAAGTAAGATTTTAATGCAAATAAGCTTCCTAAATATTTTGAAATTACTTAATAGACATATACTTATACTGTAACCCTCCAGTAGGGCTTCTACTGGGACAATTTTTTGTCCCGTCGACAATTCTGTCCAGTCCCGAAATCCTCGGGACAAAAACGTTCGTCGCCATTCAGTCCCGAAATAAAATGGGGACAAAGATTTTGTCCCTAACCTGTGCCGATCCCGGTCCCGTTCTGAAAACCTCGGGACGTCAAGTCCCGAAAGACGCCCTAACCTCCTCCATAGTATTCTCAAGGTGTCTAACGTTTAATGGTAGGTAATACTTTTATATACATAGATCAAGCTTTGTTAAATTGTCATCCGGGACCACGAGCAACTTTATGATTCGTTTAAGAAATAAAAACCCAAAAGCAATTAGTTCTTAGTCAATTGTATCAGACAATTGACGCGACAGTTCGGGCCGAAAGAACACTTCGTCGCTACGTAATCATTTTCAAGAATTGTTAAATCTTAGACTTTGTTATCTAAATAAATTGAGGAATGGATATACTTAACCGATTAATCGAAAAAACCGATTCGATACCAACTTCGAACCGAATAACTCGAAGGAAATAACAATCGATACATAGTTTTGATATTCGATTCGAATAAACTGTTCGAATTCTTGATTTATTCGATTTGGTTTTGTAAAACCAACTTCGATTTGAAGGCATACTTCGAATCGGTAATCCGAATTCGAATACGAACCAACATCGAGTTTTGAAATAATCGGTTCGATCGCATTACTGCCTGTATGTCTTGGTTGACTCTGAGTTTTTCCTGGAGGATAATTCTCCTGAATCTCCGTTTCAGTTGAGGACCTTTGATGTTTTATAATTTGCAGCGGCGCCCGATAGGCAGATTCGGAGCCCAGGTAACAGCTCTTGACAGTAAGGGAACCAACAAGTCTGATCTTCAACCATGGTAAACTAAGCAGCAGCCTCGTACAATTAGTCAAATTACGGTAAAAACGGATGAGGAGAGGCATAACATGGAATGGCACAACAAGGCACAGTAGGAATTTTGCCACAGAAATTACCTTTAAGCCAATGTATTATATTTAAATCAATATATAGACAAAAACAAAATGATTAAATACATGAAATTGAACACAAACTGTTCCACCGATTTCAATGGATTTTTTTACACTTACCCGTCAGTACTACTAGCTTAATTTTTTGAAAAATTTTCAAAAGTTTATGTTTTCAAAATTTTGCATTTTTATTTTTAAAATGACCTCAACATTATACTATAAAAATGGTAAGGAGAGAAGGCCTAAGCTGACGCGCCACCCTAGCCACCTTGGCAATATTTAAATATGCTCGGCGAACCAAATGGTTTACAATTCAGTTCAGTTGATAGAGTGAACTGAATTGAATTGAATGGTTTTTTTACTGAACCGAATTGAAACCCAAATTTTAATCCAGTTCAGTATTCGAACTGGATTGAATTGTACATTTTGAATTGAATTGAATTGCTCCGACCACTAATTAGACCTACATATATGTTAGAGTTACTGGCGCTTCGCCCCTGACTACTCTCACTTTCGTAGAGTTACTCTTACACCTATGTGCTTACTTACGTAAGTAACCGCTTGGGTATATAATCCCAAGTCAGACTCTTAATCATTAATCAAATATCGAACCTGACTCCTATTAACAACTACTTATTTGGGCTCCAATAAACCAATACCTTTATAATCAAAAGTATCCCAAACTGACTTTATTAGATCTCATCCTGATTTCCCTTTCGCAATTCTCTCTGAGTTACAGATCACAATTAGCACGGCATACTGGTTCACATATTTCGTTACCCGGGTATTACTCGGGTACTGCAGGGTTTGCTGCTCGACGATACTTACTTGTACTTTTGAAAATACCAAAAACATTTTGGTATATATATAACGTACATATTTGAACGATAAAAAGCATCTCGGGTGCAAACACATACGTACATGTACTGTAAATAATATATTATTCGGTAGCACCCGAGATGCTTTGTGTCGTTCATTATTGCTCTAATTCCTCCCGTAAAAAATGCTAGTTTTTCACGTTTTAGAGTCGTAAAAGCAGCTTCGTTTTGGTTTTTTAAAAACCTCATTTTTTGTTCAATTGTTTTCAAAAATTTCTTGACTTAATGAGTCCATATAATAGTAATTCCTTATTAAAATTTTCATGAAGCTCAAATAATTTAATTAGTTGTTAATATTGGAAGACTTCAAGTTACGTCTCGAATATTGAAGGTTATGATTATGACAACCACAATTCGCATTTTTAAGTAATTAATTTTTAAGGGTCCAAGCCCTTGGTCGCACATCATAAGATTTTGCACACTAGCTTGCAATAATTTGACTGTCATGTGTGCAAATTTTTATCAAAGTTGTTTTGGGGGAGGACCTTTAAAAAAACTGCAATGTATTAGGATAGGCAATTCCGTAGACTCACGGGAAAAGTTAGGTATAAATAGTTTAAAATCTCGTTAACTATACACGCTGAAGATGTACGTTAAGCATTGGACGTTGAACAAATTCTGTCATTGACTTTAAGCCCTTAATATTCGGATTTGGTCAAAGGGTGCAGAAGTTATCCTTAAATCTTTTTTTTCAAGGGGGGGGGGTAAGTGCATATCTACGCTTTGCGTTTTTTGCGAAAACGAATTTTTTCAAAAGTTGAAAATTCTAATTTTTGCGAATCAGTAAAAAAGCATCTTCGTAAAAAGGTTTGTCCCGCTTTCGGATGTTTTCCACACTGCAAGCCAATTTCCAACAGTTACATTTTATCTGCCCTCGGAATTAAAACTCTTGGGATGACAGAAATAATCAGTTTTACCATTTGCTAAGGTTTTGAACACATACAGTAAGTCTACAGATTGTGACTTTCCCCGAATACCTTACAAGAAGCGTTGTAAAAATATTTTGGATCCCCAGTTTTTAATAGAACTTGTACATATTTATTTAAAAAACTTAAAAATCGAGCTACATAGGTTAAAACGTACTATAATGCGGAGGGCAAATGATCAAAGCAAGGTAGGAGGTTTTCATTAAAATGAGTTATCCCAATCTCTTTTTATTACAATTTCATTGGATTCTAAATTTGATATCCCAGAGTTTATGGCTCTCACATGTAGCAATTTTGTAGAAAAATGGTAAAAAAAAGTGGGGAGAAGGTTTTAGTAAAAGACTTGTGGAAACGTCAAGTCGAAAAGATGTGGGGAGTCTGTAACTGCTGTTCTGCTGTACAACTGCCCCCCACTTTTCAAGACTAAAATTAACCTATGCCTGACTTTTTACTGTCAAAACTGCAATAAATCTCCAATTAAAAAAAATCTTATACAAATTGTCATTAAATGTATTTAAAAAACTTCAGAAGCAATTGGTTTCTTCTAAACATATGTATGATTAGATAAAACATGCGTGCTTGTGGCAATCAGTTCGTCTAGGAAACTATCAAAATTATCTTGCAGAATTATCCTGCAGAACCGCAAGGTAAATAGATTATTTATTAAGCTATTCAATCCGCCCGAGAGTCAGAAGAGCACGCAATCATGAAATTGAAGAGATAAATTATACGAAAGCAGAAACCGAAGTTGAGCAATGCGATCAACAATTTCAAGAAAGGGACCAAATTGGATTGACAATTTGTGGTTCATGCTACACAAGTCCAAAATAGATTTTTGAAAGCAACTCTTTTTTCTCTTCACCCTTGGAAATGATCATTTAAGTGATTTTAATGTCAGTCAGTATTGCAATAAACTTTCTGGGTTGGAATTGTGTGATAATTTAAACAATACCTTTGGAATTCAATGCACCTCAGCCCTTCATGGAAATATAAGATATTTTTCAAGCATCAGTCTTTGTTATTGTTGAATCCAATATCCAATATGTTGAGTCCATGTTAAATTTGGAATATTGTTTCCCAGTACCTTTTTTGATCTCCCCTTCCCAGATGGCTCACAATAATGCTGGTACTGTTCAGGTCTCAACTAGTTGTTAAAAATAATATCATATCAAATGTGAACTTACTTTGGAATGACCTGGTCTTGGAAACTGCACTTTGACCAGTACAGCCCACTCGTTCTACAATACAAGCTAACACACGGCGAGCTTACAGCCTTATCTGAATAGTGTTGTAGCAAGATCAACATATAATTCTTTTATTGTAATTATTGTTACGGACGTTCGTAGAACGAGTGGGTTCAACTGGTAATTAGTACAAAATCTAAACCAAAAGTTTCTTCTCTAACATTAAAAGATCCCCTGTCCATAACCGAAGAAATGCTTCTTTCCTTATACAGTATAATCAAAAGCATCAGATTTCATTATCCTAAATTTCTCCACCATATATATGCAAAATCTGGTTACAAAACAGTTAACAATATTGAAGGCAATTAAACTGTCATCCCGTGAATGCAAGAAGAACTAAGGCAATGAAATATAAAATGCTGTACTATTGTGTGTACAGTAAAGCGTAAGAAGCACTTTGCTTTTTATTTCAAATACATACGTTTTAAAATCCGGGAATTAAGCATCACTTTTAACATAATAGAAGTAGCGATAGGTGGCATTATTGATGCATTATAACCAGGGTTGGGGGTTTTTTCGGTTTTTTTGAAAAAAACCAAACAACCAGGTTTTTTTGGTTTAAACCGGGTTTTTTTGGTTTAAATAAATTTTCAATCCAAAACATTCATTAATATGCAAAAACATACGAATTTGAACAAATTTACTTATTTCCCAAACTCAGTAAGTATCACTTAGCATTAAATATTTAATAATTTTAGATATAATTTTAATGATAACTTTGCAGCATAAACACAAGTTTGGTATTTTTAATTTTACAAACGATTCCGAATTTCTAAATGTACAAGACTAAAAGCTAATAGTATTATTTACTTCACTAAAGTTTAACTACACAATATCACAGTAACTGCACAAGTTTTGTGCACGACGAAATATAAGCATTTTGGATGGAAAATATTAAAATTTTAGGTGTTTGGTTTAAACCATTGGTTTTTATAAAAAAGCCGTTTGGTTTAAACCATGGTTTAAAGGTTTAAACCAAACCAACCCTGATTATAACTGGATAGAATAGAAGTAGATTAGTTAGTATTAAGGCAGGAAACCTAGAAGTAGAATAGAATGTATTAGTAAAGGCGTAGAAATAAAATACAGGGAAACGCAAGGCTACTTTAATGCAGATTATTAATCTGTATTAAAGTAGCCATGGGGAAACGAAAAATTCAGGAAAGTAGAATAGATTTAATAGAAGCCGGATGCTCACAATTCAAGGATAGAGTAGAATATGTAGCATAGCTGAGATACAAACACCCAGAACTGGTTGTCTCGTTCACCATTTCTACAACAAGTTACAAGTACATGGCATATCTATATAAATCAAAACGAGAACTGCATACACGTGTAGACATAAACTCTGATAGACTACTACAATAATTTGCTTCAGATTAATGTTAGGGAAATCCCGAGCAGCTCACAGGACAGACTGACAAAAACATCAGTCCGGACGGGTTGGGATTGACTATTCGAATGTACAGGAGGGATTGAGAAAGAGTGGGATTGACCCAAATATGTAGAAAACTGAGTGGGATTGATGATCAGAAATTACACCACATTTATTTAATTAATTTAATTTGATTAATTAGAGGAGCTTTTTTTAAATTTGCGCGGTATACATGCATGCGCGCACAGCACGTGAGATTGAGTTGGATTGACTATCAGGAATGTGCATCAGAGTGGATGGGAGTTTCCTCTATGGTACATAGAGTGATTGGGACGGAGTGTGAAATGAGGTATCGAGATTGAATAGGGATTGGGATTGTAAGAAGAGGGATTTCCCTAACATTATATCAGCTCTTCATGGACTAAGTAATAACTATATAGATATTCCATGTAGGACACGCAATTATATAACAAATGAAGGATATATGTATGTGATGTTCCATAAATTACCTGGATATATTTCCCGGTATATGTAATATGGTAGTTTTTCTTCATGGATGCATAATAACTCAGTGATGGGCAAGTGGATCGCCTATCCTTCAGCCTTCCCTATAAAATATTTGAAAAACAACCCTACCTGCTGGGCTATAGGGATGCCCATTCCCTACAGCCCAAAACTATGCAGATACATCGCCTACCTTTTCCTTTCCTATTTTTCTCCGAACGCCTAGGTAACACCTTGCCTAGTTTTGAAGTGCAGTGGATTTTGTGCTACATAAGTTCTATTTATTTATCAACGGTAGCACAAATTACTTGTCCAATCGTACGTTTAGTCAGCGTATGCATTGATGCATCTCATGCTCTTACTCATTGCGTTGTAAAATCACCGATAGGTACCCTTCAACATAATATTCTGACATGATCGGCAACGCTTGACACCCTTCCTTTTCCTTGCCTATATAATTGGTGTTATATTTGCCTTCCTATCCCCTAGCCTAGTATTTATACCATGCCTACCCTTTCTTGTCAACCTCGCCTACATACTTTCAGCATTTTCCAGCCGGCCTGTACTATCGCCTATTTATAGGGCCTATATATATATATTAAAAATAATTAATATTATTGTGTATGGGAAACGCAAATGTACCACTATAAAACGCTATAATTTCTTCGGCTTCATTTTTGTTTTAAAACCATTCCTTATTACATACAGGTTGATAACAGGCTGGAAAATACTGTTTATTAAATTTGCAGATGGCGCTATTTGACGTTATTAAACATTTACATCCATCAAATCCATCTGGCATAATTGGTCATTCCGCTGGAGATAATATCGCCGCTTATGCAGATGGCTGTCTTAGTGCTGAACAGGTCATTTTGCTGATCGATGCGGTTGCGAAGGCTCTTCTAGCAACTAAGAGATATTCCGGAGGTATGGCCATAATCGGGCTTCCCTGGAAAGATATACAAAAGATGTGCCCTCCAGATATTTATTTCTCGGGTGAAAACTCCCAAAGCAACATTTTGGTATCAGGGCCGTCTGAAAGTTTGAAAGGTTTTGCGAAGAAGCTTCAAATGAATGGAGTATTCGTTAGACTCCTTGAAACCTGCGAATTCGCACCACATAGCCCTTACATGGATGCTGCATGTGAGTTACTACATAACTACCTGACGGAGATCATTCCGATTAAAAAACTCCGAAGTTCCAAGTGGCTAACTACAAGTGCCCTGGAAGAAGATTGGGGCTCTCCCGAGGTCAAATATGTCTCTGACGTTTACCCCTCGAATATTTTAAAAAATCAGGTACATTTTTACCAGGCTTTACTTCATATACCACATAATTCAGTTGTCCTTGAAATATCTCCGAGAGCAACCCTTGGAATGTTTGTGAAAGAAACTGTGCCAAGTGCGAAGTACCTGCATTGTATTCTGAAGAAGGATAAAGTTAATCCCGCGATACTGTCTAAGCAAAACTTCCAATCATTGTTTAATCCATAAAAGTAATTTAAATTTTAATGTAGGTATATAGTTATTTGCTTTAAGAACACCAACTGTTACGCCGTGTTAATATTATAGGAAAAATATTCAATGTATGAATTGTATGCGGAATGTGTGTGAAAAGTAAGTATGTACGTATGAGGACACATTATTAAGCGAACATATAAACTTAGTAAAAGCAATGGAATAAATTGATGAGGAAAATGTTTATTGGACTCATACATCTACAATATGTATCAGTCAGAGGAAAAGTAAGAGCGTCTAAACTATTCGCCTCAGCATACAATAACAGGATTAGTGGTCGGAACCAGAGCTGTTTTCAAGTCCATGTCTGTCTTGGCTCATTCAAGTCAAGTCCCAAGTCCAAGTCATGTTCGTGCAAACGAAAATGTTGACTTGAAGTTTCAAGTAGAGGATCAATTCCGTAACGAAATTTGAACACGAACTCATGTTCAAGTCTATTCAAGTCCATGTTCTTCTAAAAGACTTGACAACCAAGTCTATTTCATGTTCAAGTTAAACGACATGACCTGACTTGAGAAATGACTTGACTCCTCAAGTGCAATTCCCATGTCTAAACGAGCAGTTGACGTTTACTCCAGTGTTGCAAATTCCTAAAGAAGTCGCACTCTCTACGGTTACTGAAACATTGACTAAGATTCGCAGGAACTATCAAGGAGCCTTAAGCCTTTGAGAAAGCGTTTTTTATTAGAGGTTTGTCTGTCGTTACAAGTGTAGTGTTAGGATGGACAAACATTAATGGGCTATTTAAGTGTGTCTTCAACTGGAATTCCAATGAAATTTTTAATTATTTTCAATGGGAACCGGTCTTTTAACCCAAAAAAGACTGTCAATGATGGATGTAACTATTCAGCTGTGCATGTGTTTAAAGGCATGACTAAGATTAAAATCCAATTTGCAGAATTTTGATCAAGTTCGAGCTGAAGCTGTCGATAAAAAGTTTTAGGAGAAACGGTTGACTGAATTGCATAATATTTTTTAATACTCGTTGATATATTTAAACGTTATTTGTTACTTTAATCATTTAATGATTAATAACATGAGTCCCATGTTCATGTCATGATCAAGTCACGTCTCAAGTCATGATCAAGTCACGTCTCAAGTCATGATCAAGTCACGTCATTTGACACCACACATTCCAAGTCCTATTCATGTCCAAGTCATGCAATAAATGACGTGAAGGAGTCTGATTTGAAAATTCATGTTCAAGTCTCAAGTCAAAATATCAAGTCCAGGTTGAACATATTTTTGGACGTGATATTCAATTCCAAGTCAAGTCCATGGTCGGGTCAGCGTAAAGACATGACTTGAAAACAGCTCTGGTCGGAACAATTCAATTCTAAGTTTACAATTCAATCCAGTTCGAATACTAAACTGAATTAAAATTGGGGTTTCAATTCGGTTCAGTAAAAAACAATTCAATTCAATTCAGTTCAGTCCAAAGATGGGCACCTCGCCTGAAACTAGGCCTTGTAAATAGGCAACTAGGAAGGAAGGAAAGCAAAACGGAAAGGTTTTTAGGAAAGGAACTAGGAAGGTTGTAGAATTTATGTCCAAACTAGGAAATAGAATAGGAAGGCTGAGAATATGTAAAATAATAAGCAAGATCATAGGAAGGGTGAGCAAATTGGAAGAATCCTAGGAAGGACTACCGGGAAGACATATTTGATGCCAACCAGCGGCAAGAGATGAAACTGGTTTGTATGATTTCTGCTAGTTATTTTTATTGGATTGTATAACGTAGAATAAACGACATAGTCAAAAACAAACTGTGAAGAAATTCCACCCATATGGACCCCACTAATAGTTAGATGTCTAGCTTCGTGTTTCCTTAGATTTTATGGTGTGCTGTGAACAGGGTTTATTTTTAGTACATTAATATTCTGAATGCTGCTAACGTTAAAATATATCTTCCAGAAAATCAATCCAAACTTGGAACTTATCATGTGTTCGTCTAACAATATACATTTTAAATGATGACAATTATCATATTTACCCGCTTATGTTAATGTATATTGTTTCTCAACGCTATTCGTAAAGAAATGTACAACAACCAAACCGGCAAAGGCATACCCAACCAACTAAGGCTGAACAAAGGCAATTCAGACTGAACTAGGCATTTTAGGCCCTACTAGGCAATTTAATAATCTGACCAGGAAATAGGAAGGACGATTATATGCCCGTTTGTAGGAAAAAGGAAATCAGCAAAAGTCCGGTTTAGGAAGGGTATTAGGAAGGATAATCGAGATTACATTGTAGAGGTAAGGTTTCAGGCGAGGAAAACCAGTTGCCCATCTTTGGTTCAGTCTACTAACTGAACTGAGCATATTTACAAATAAATACGGCAAAGTGGCTAGGGTGGCGCTTCAGCTAAGGCCATCTCTCCTTACCCATTTATAGTATTATGTTGAGCTCATTTAAAAAATAAAAATGCAATATTTTGAAAAAATAAAATTTTGATAATTTTTGAAAAAATTAAGCTAGTAGTACTCACTGGTAAGTGCAAAAAAATTCCATTGAAATCGGTGGAACAGTTTGTCGTTTTTTTACGTACGAAAACGCATGGTGTTTTCAACCAATAACGAACTCCTCCCAGAGAGTGGTCCAAAGAATTTTCATAAAAAGTTTGAATAAAATTGGGTCGGAGGAATACGTCGGGACAAAAAGTCCCAAGCATTCACGGACAACAGTAACCACATCAGTAACCTTATATGGTTACATTGACGCAAAGATGGTGCTAAACTTATCCTTACAATATCGGTTTTGATTCAGCCTGAAATTGTTTTGAATTGGAATTCAAAGAAAAAAATTCAATTCGATTCAACAGGTGAATTGAATTATTCGGTTCAGTAAACGATAGAATTGAATTGAAAAATCCCTGAATTGAACTGAACTGAATTGTAAAATTGCAATTTAAACTGAATTGGTCCGACCACTAAACAGGATTCTTATGGTGTGTAAACTATCTCTCCTGGTTATATAGCTCCTCAGGGGTCGAGTAGTTATCCATACGGTACTCGTACTTGGAACCGAACTTGAATTTCCGGGCCAAATTCCCGTTTGACCCGGACTTGTGTCTTCAAGTACGAGTAAAAAATCCTTTACTCGGAGGCCGGTATTATATTTCCTAATTTTTTACCGAACTTGGACCGTACTTACGAGGATGAAACGTTTTGTAAGCAACAGGTTAAGCTTAGTAATTATTAGACCTGGTGGTCGGACCAATTCAGTTTGAATCGCAATTTTACAATTCAATTCAGTTCAGTTCAATTCAAGGATTTTTCAATTCAATTCGATCGTTTACTGAACCGAATAATTCAATTCATCTGTTTAATCGAACTGAATTGTTTTCTTTAAATTCCAATTCAAAACAATTTCAGACTGAATCAAAACCGATATTGTTAGAGAAGTTTAGCACCATCTTTGCGTCATGTATGTAAGTTTACAACATTACAGCAAATAGCAAATAAGCAGTTTTTAACACGCTAAATAGTCTGATCTTTAAATGGCAAAATAATAGGCTGTTAATTTATTCCAAGAAAAATACAAGCGTGAAATATATTGAAAGGTAATTATCTCTTGCAAGTTTAGGATGGAAAAGTATAAGGAAAGAACTGGAATTGTTGTAACTGCACTGCAATTTATCTTCACTGGAGAAGCACTAGACTAGTCTGTAATTCTGTAAGTTAGAACAAAATATTGCACTTAAGAAAATGTCCGTTTAAAGAAGAGTGAGAACTCAATGAAGAAACTCAGAAACAAGGATTTGTTTGCTGAGGAGAGGTCAGATGTGTTCACCTGTATGCAGTGATGCGACCGATTACGATTATAATCGAAATGTTCGATTTCGAATACGAACCGAATCGATTAGCCAAGAGCTATCGGTTCGGTTGCGTTAATCCGAACATAATTCGAATGGAATGAACAATCGAAGTTGGTTTATCAAACCGATTAAAGTTCGAACCGATTAGTTAAACTACAAATCCAATTTCGATACCGATTCTGTTTTTAATCGCTTTGTATTCGAAATTGGTTTTCGAACAATCGAATTCCCGCCACAGTTTAAATTCCACAAACGAATTATACACCCCACGGTATTTTTACCACGAGGAGAGTAACCACTTTGCTAATGAGGAATGTAGTGAGGAAGTAGAGTCCCAACCTCAACACTTTGAACGTCTTGAAAATTAATTTTCGGTAATTTAAAATTACATACATGGAAAACAATATCATTGATATTGTCACCAGTGACGCCGAAAGCTGTGAGATTACTCCGCAACGCCGAAAAAAACCTATCCGTTGCCCAGAATCATTTTACGTTAAAAGAAAATTTGCATCATTGCAAATACTTCAAGTAAGATTTTAATGCAAATAAGCTTCCTAAATATTTTGAAATTACTTAATAGACATATACTTATACTGTAACCCTCCAGTAGGGCTTCTACTGGGACAATTTTTTGTCCCGTCGACAATTCTGTCCAGTCCCGAAATCCTCGGGACAAAAACGTTCGTCGCCATTCAGTCCCGAAATAAAATGGGGACAAAGATTTTGTCCCTAACCTGTGCCGATCCCGGTCCCGTTCTGAAAACCTCGGGACGTCAAGTCCCGAAAGACGCCCTAACCTCCTCCATAGTATTCTCAAGGTGTCTAACGTTTAATGGTAGGTAATACTTTTATATACATAGATCAAGCTTTGTTAAATTGTCATCCGGGACCACGAGCAACTTTATGATTCGTTTAAGAAATAAAAACCCAAAAGCAATTAGTTCTTAGTCAATTGTATCAGACAATTGACGCGACAGTTCGGGCCGAAAGAACACTTCGTCGCTACGTAATCATTTTCAAGAATTGTTAAATCTTAGACTTTGTTATCTAAATAAATTGAGGAATGGATATACTTAACCGATTAATCGAAAAAACCGATTCGATACCAACTTCGAACCGAATAACTCGAAGGAAATAACAATCGATACATAGTTTTGATATTCGATTCGAATAAACTGTTCGAATTCTTGATTTATTCGATTTGGTTTTGTAAAACCAACTTCGATTTGAAGGCATACTTCGAATCGGTAATCCGAATTCGAATACGAACCAACATCGAGTTTTGAAATAATCGGTTCGATCGCATTACTGCCTGTATGTCTTGGTTGACTCTGAGTTTTTCCTGGAGGATAATTCTCCTGAATCTCCGTTTCAGTTGAGGACCTTTGATGTTTTATAATTTGCAGCGGCGCCCGATAGGCAGATTCGGAGCCCAGGTAACAGCTCTTGACAGTAAGGGAACCAACAAGTCTGATCTTCAACCATGGTAAACTAAGCAGCAGCCTCGTACAATTAGTCAAATTACGGTAAAAACGGATGAGGAGAGGCATAACATGGAATGGCACAACAAGGCACAGTAGGAATTTTGCCACAGAAATTACCTTTAAGCCAATGTATTATATTTAAATCAATATATAGACAAAAACAAAATGATTAAATACATGAAATTGAACACAAACTGTTCCACCGATTTCAATGGATTTTTTTACACTTACCCGTCAGTACTACTAGCTTAATTTTTTGAAAAATTTTCAAAAGTTTATGTTTTCAAAATTTTGCATTTTTATTTTTAAAATGACCTCAACATTATACTATAAAAATGGTAAGGAGAGAAGGCCTAAGCTGACGCGCCACCCTAGCCACCTTGGCAATATTTAAATATGCTCGGCGAACCAAATGGTTTACAATTCAGTTCAGTTGATAGAGTGAACTGAATTGAATTGAATGGTTTTTTTACTGAACCGAATTGAAACCCAAATTTTAATCCAGTTCAGTATTCGAACTGGATTGAATTGTACATTTTGAATTGAATTGAATTGCTCCGACCACTAATTAGACCTACATATATGTTAGAGTTACTGGCGCTTCGCCCCTGACTACTCTCACTTTCGTAGAGTTACTCTTACACCTATGTGCTTACTTACGTAAGTAACCGCTTGGGTATATAATCCCAAGTCAGACTCTTAATCATTAATCAAATATCGAACCTGACTCCTATTAACAACTACTTATTTGGGCTCCAATAAACCAATACCTTTATAATCAAAAGTATCCCAAACTGACTTTATTAGATCTCATCCTGATTTCCCTTTCGCAATTCTCTCTGAGTTACAGATCACAATTAGCACGGCATACTGGTTCACATATTTCGTTACCCGGGTATTACTCGGGTACTGCAGGGTTTGCTGCTCGACGATACTTACTTGTACTTTTGAAAATACCAAAAACATTTTGGTATATATATAACGTACATATTTGAACGATAAAAAGCATCTCGGGTGCAAACACATACGTACATGTACTGTAAATAATATATTATTCGGTAGCACCCGAGATGCTTTGTGTCGTTCATTATTGCTCTAATTCCTCCCGTAAAAAATGCTAGTTTTTCACGTTTTAGAGTCGTAAAAGCAGCTTCGTTTTGGTTTTTTAAAAACCTCATTTTTTGTTCAATTGTTTTCAAAAATTTCTTGACTTAATGAGTCCATATAATAGTAATTCCTTATTAAAATTTTCATGAAGCTCAAATAATTTAATTAGTTGTTAATATTGGAAGACTTCAAGTTACGTCTCGAATATTGAAGGTTATGATTATGACAACCACAATTCGCATTTTTAAGTAATTAATTTTTAAGGGTCCAAGCCCTTGGTCGCACATCATAAGATTTTGCACACTAGCTTGCAATAATTTGACTGTCATGTGTGCAAATTTTTATCAAAGTTGTTTTGGGGGAGGACCTTTAAAAAAACTGCAATGTATTAGGATAGGCAATTCCGTAGACTCACGGGAAAAGTTAGGTATAAATAGTTTAAAATCTCGTTAACTATACACGCTGAAGATGTACGTTAAGCATTGGACGTTGAACAAATTCTGTCATTGACTTTAAGCCCTTAATATTCGGATTTGGTCAAAGGGTGCAGAAGTTATCCTTAAATCTTTTTTTTCAAGGGGGGGGGTAAGTGCATATCTACGCTTTGCGTTTTTTGCGAAAACGAATTTTTTCAAAAGTTGAAAATTCTAATTTTTGCGAATCAGTAAAAAAGCATCTTCGTAAAAAGGTTTGTCCCGCTTTCGGATGTTTTCCACACTGCAAGCCAATTTCCAACAGTTACATTTTATCTGCCCTCGGAATTAAAACTCTTGGGATGACAGAAATAATCAGTTTTACCATTTGCTAAGGTTTTGAACACATACAGTAAGTCTACAGATTGTGACTTTCCCCGAATACCTTACAAGAAGCGTTGTAAAAATATTTTGGATCCCCAGTTTTTAATAGAACTTGTACATATTTATTTAAAAAACTTAAAAATCGAGCTACATAGGTTAAAACGTACTATAATGCGGAGGGCAAATGATCAAAGCAAGGTAGGAGGTTTTCATTAAAATGAGTTATCCCAATCTCTTTTTATTACAATTTCATTGGATTCTAAATTTGATATCCCAGAGTTTATGGCTCTCACATGTAGCAATTTTGTAGAAAAATGGTAAAAAAAAGTGGGGAGAAGGTTTTAGTAAAAGACTTGTGGAAACGTCAAGTCGAAAAGATGTGGGGAGTCTGTAACTGCTGTTCTGCTGTACAACTGCCCCCCACTTTTCAAGACTAAAATTAACCTATGCCTGACTTTTTACTGTCAAAACTGCAATAAATCTCCAATTAAAAAAAATCTTATACAAATTGTCATTAAATGTATTTAAAAAACTTCAGAAGCAATTGGTTTCTTCTAAACATATGTATGATTAGATAAAACATGCGTGCTTGTGGCAATCAGTTCGTCTAGGAAACTATCAAAATTATCTTGCAGAATTATCCTGCAGAACCGCAAGGTAAATAGATTATTTATTAAGCTATTCAATCCGCCCGAGAGTCAGAAGAGCACGCAATCATGAAATTGAAGAGATAAATTATACGAAAGCAGAAACCGAAGTTGAGCAATGCGATCAACAATTTCAAGAAAGGGACCAAATTGGATTGACAATTTGTGGTTCATGCTACACAAGTCCAAAATAGATTTTTGAAAGCAACTCTTTTTTCTCTTCACCCTTGGAAATGATCATTTAAGTGATTTTAATGTCAGTCAGTATTGCAATAAACTTTCTGGGTTGGAATTGTGTGATAATTTAAACAATACCTTTGGAATTCAATGCACCTCAGCCCTTCATGGAAATATAAGATATTTTTCAAGCATCAGTCTTTGTTATTGTTGAATCCAATATCCAATATGTTGAGTCCATGTTAAATTTGGAATATTGTTTCCCAGTACCTTTTTTGATCTCCCCTTCCCAGATGGCTCACAATAATGCTGGTACTGTTCAGGTCTCAACTAGTTGTTAAAAATAATATCATATCAAATGTGAACTTACTTTGGAATGACCTGGTCTTGGAAACTGCACTTTGACCAGTACAGCCCACTCGTTCTACAATACAAGCTAACACACGGCGAGCTTACAGCCTTATCTGAATAGTGTTGTAGCAAGATCAACATATAATTCTTTTATTGTAATTATTGTTACGGACGTTCGTAGAACGAGTGGGTTCAACTGGTAATTAGTACAAAATCTAAACCAAAAGTTTCTTCTCTAACATTAAAAGATCCCCTGTCCATAACCGAAGAAATGCTTCTTTCCTTATACAGTATAATCAAAAGCATCAGATTTCATTATCCTAAATTTCTCCACCATATATATGCAAAATCTGGTTACAAAACAGTTAACAATATTGAAGGCAATTAAACTGTCATCCCGTGAATGCAAGAAGAACTAAGGCAATGAAATATAAAATGCTGTACTATTGTGTGTACAGTAAAGCGTAAGAAGCACTTTGCTTTTTATTTCAAATACATACGTTTTAAAATCCGGGAATTAAGCATCACTTTTAACATAATAGAAGTAGCGATAGGTGGCATTATTGATGCATTATAACCAGGGTTGGGGGTTTTTTCGGTTTTTTTGAAAAAAACCAAACAACCAGGTTTTTTTGGTTTAAACCGGGTTTTTTTGGTTTAAACCAGGTTTTTTTGGTTTAAATAAATTTTCAATCCAAAACATTCATTAATATGCAAAAACATACGAATTTGAACAAATTTACTTATTTCCCAAACTCAGTAAGTATCACTTAGCATTAAATATTTAATAATTTTAGATATAATTTTAATGATAACTTTGCAGCATAAACACAAGTTTGGTATTTTTAATTTTACAAACGATTCCGAATTTCTAAATGTACAAGACTAAAAGCTAATAGTATTATTTACTTCACTAAAGTTTAACTACACAATATCACAGTAACTGCACAAGTTTTGTGCACGACGAAATATAAGCATTTTGGATGGAAAATATTAAAATTTTAGGTGTTTGGTTTAAACCATTGGTTTTTATAAAAAAGCCGTTTGGTTTAAACCATGGTTTAAA